>WEDG01003133.1:0-300734 GCA_017591395.1 Schistocephalus solidus
GGTATCCGCTAAATCCAGCTTTCACCTTCCGAAGTCGATACGTGAGGCAGATAGGAGAGTACTTTGGTTGTGGCGACACTCATTCCATATCTACTCAGCCCATGCAGTACTGAAGCAAACTCCAACTATAATGGTGCGGCTACTGTCATTACGATGGACGACGACCTTCCCAACAGTGAGCGGCTATACGTGATGACGTCATGCCACGGTTTCTCTTCATCATGGAGGACGAAAGCACCTGCTTTAAAGAACACCAATAGCATCTCACGAAGACCTGAAAAATCAACCCGAGACCTGGAAAGACCTCTCACCCAGGAGGCCGAGTCTCGGGAACAACAGTTGAGACGGGAGTAACAATCTCATGAAAAGCAACGGGACTGCGGAGGCAGCAAAAAGACGGGATGGCAAGCTTTCAAGTCTCGGGCGACCAACGATTCCGATACAGCCAACCTCCTATATATCATGTTCAAGACGTCAACGAATATTCCACGCACAGATTGGCGTCGATGGATATCTTTTGGACCCATCGTAATGCCAACGTGGCACCTCCTCCGTCTGTTTCATTAAGCGCTTCCACCTGCACCCTCTACCATTAAAACTCCACAACGTCTACGACCGTCACCACTAACTACCAGGTTATCGATGTTCCTCATCAACCATTAAAAGCACAAGTCCCATGCTGATGACGACGGTATCGACCACTATGACCACCCCCCACCGTTACCACCACCACCACGCTCACCATCGTCTGCAGAACACTTCCGTCACCCTGCTAACCACCACTAATTTCCCCACCGTCAGCACAATTATCCCTTCCCCAAAGATGCAAACTCAATCCGAACCTGATTACAGTTGCTCCTCATTACTCGTTGACCTGGTCGGCCACTCACGAATCAAAACACAATGACACCATCCAATCAGTGCCATAGCCCGCCGTACCCGCTTGACTGCCCACCCTATCAATATAATTTAGTCATCGTATTGGTCTACTCTAACATATGCGACTCCATTTCGAGCTGCAGCAAAAACACAGCAGTTCAAATGCCATCAACACACTCTCCCCTCATTCTCCCCACGCCGCATCCTCAAACCGCTAATAAACCTGCTCTACATCATCTACCACCTGCGCCAAAAAGCACATCTCAACCAAGTGGGAAGCATTTTCCATGCTGCATCTTGTTCATTTAGTCGTGTGTTGCCTACCTAGGTGAGTTATTGAAACTTTCTTAACCAATGCGTCTAATCCCAGTACTAGATGAGTGGCGTACTTCGAGAGCCAACTGGTACACGGGAAATGGAAGAGAGAGAGAGACCAACGCTGGGAGCTCCATTCCCACGGCAATTCAGTGCATCCCTCGCTTTGAAATTATCACGACATGATAAACGTCCTAGTTTGGATGGCTATCAACAGATGGGATTGCTTGTTCCTCGCAGTCAGTCATGTTTGTGGAGAGACTGATTGGTGGACTGAGAGTCAGGCTGCAATGACCCCTTCTTAATTTGATCTCGATGACATTCTCACTCAGATGGAATTCGAAGCATCCCTTTGTTTAGGGGAAAAAACCTGGTCCCTTGTGCGCGGACTAGGTCATGTTTCACAAGCGTGATTGAGTGTGCAGTTTTTTTACTTCACTGTGTTCGTTCCCGCCTCCGGTTTTCCAGATCCTGTGCTGCCACCACACCCAGGAAGGCGTGGTCGGATGGAGTGCGGTAGGTGCTGAGCAAGTCTGCTATCACAATGAAGTCCTTCTCGGGTACGCCCCCGTCCTGCGCCAACTACGTGGTGCAGCACACTCTCGAAATCGTCCTTCGCGACGTCTAACGGACATCTGTTCAGCACTTCAGGACTATCGTTTACCGGGAATCCACCGCATGACTAACATCACCGCTACAATTAGCCGAGAACGGTGCAGGGCTTGAGTGCAGGCCTGAAACATTAGTCACCACCAAGAGCCGTCCGATTAAGAATACAATTAAAAAATATATAATTTAAAAGATGATTTGTTGATTCCAAATAGATCCAAACGGTGCTGAGAATTCGGTTATCAAGTCTAAAACTTTTCCTTTACCTAGCGAGGAAACAAAAATTTGCCGTAGTAGCGAATCTAAAAAAACTTATTTTTTATATGCAGTTCTTAATCCTTATAAGACCTTTACAACAAAATGAAATTAACTAGCTTAACCCTTTTTCTAGGCACATACCATCTGGTTAATATTAGGCAATAACCAAATATTGGAGATTTTCGATACAGGGACGCTAAACGGTGCCACAAAAGAATCTGCTACCCCAGTTATTTCGAATTGTCCCTCAACGATGGAAGACGTTTTTTCGCTCGTAAATTCAAAGTTGAAGTTGCTATCACCCTACAAGGCAGTCAGATTAAATTATTCATTAGGTAAGAGCACCACAACTGTTCAAAAATCTGGCCCAATAATAAAGCCCTGTGCCGCGTTCGATCAGCTAACTTCGTTAAATATGTTTTTTTATAAACAAGTCAAGTCTAGTGTTTGTTTAAAGCATATAAAAACCATTCGGTCAGGGTGCACATTATATTTTGCCAACATTTTGTTCCGATCTATGCCCGTAGATTTTTTTGTTTCCTGCGGCAGCATTTGTTCCTACCTACCTACTGTTTCCATCCGGGCCATCTTGAACATCTTTTATTTGAGCATGGCTCCGAAGTAAATACGTATGTGTACAAAGATTTACAAGCTCTGCCTAGATATGTGTCTGTTTAAAGTGACGGTAGAGATGTCTTGTATGGCCACCTTGGAAGGACACGGGAATAGCAACCGTTCCACTCGCTTAAAACAGACGGCATTAGAATAAATTTCAGGAAGGGAAAATATATCCCAATCTTAATGCTAACACTAACCCCTACGTAAATCTACACTTTCATCTAAATCTTAACCCTAACCCTAAACTTTAAAGTTAAAATATTAATTACCTTAACCCTTAGCCTAATAATGACCCTGACCGCAAGTTTGACCTAAACCTCAAACTTAAACTCAACCCTAGACTTAGCCCTTACCGTCGCCTTAATCGTAAACAAAAATTCCTTGGAATTTAGCAGAAAGTTATATTTATTGCGGGTGGTTCCTATTCCCGTATCCTGTTTAGGCGGCCATACAAGGCACCCTTATCGAAGTAGCGACTCGTGATCGAAAGAATTAGGCACACTTCTGTTATCTGTAGACAAATGTGGCAGGTGAAGCTATTCAAAGAAAATAAACATGATTAGCAACTTCGGACCGAGGATGAGCACTCTGTTGGCAGTTGCCGAGCCTTGGGATTCAGTCCACTTTAGACCGGTTTCATAGTAGTATAATCAGGGATTTGACAGAGTTAAGGTTGTGAATGGACGCTAGCACTCGACAAATTGTGTTTTATGCGACAGCGTAGTATTTTTTTGAGGATACAAATTTGCTGCTGGCATCGGCATCCCAGTTCCATGTTTGTAGTTTGTCGAATGACAAATGGTCCACCTCGTCAGTTAGTAGGCAAAGATTTCCTCAACTGCCTCAGTCATTGTTTGAGGCAGTTGCTTTTTGGATATTAAAAAAGCATCACCGCAACTAATTGGGTGACATTCGAGTAATTTGGACCTTACACCTTCAGCAAATTTAGAAGCATTAATTGAAAGTAAGATCAAGGGATCAACCGAAACGAGAAGACAATTAGAGGTATAATTCGGTTTTTATTACTTAAAAAGTATTTGGTGAGGTGTACCACTGTCGTTCTGGAAGATGCACCTAAATCGCAATCTGTCGGTGGCAACAATTCCACTTCGACGTCATTCTATGTGTTTGTCTGTCAACATTGGAAGGGACTCTGATTCGATCGCCTGTTGTCCCCCCTTAGATAACTACTTTGAATCTGCTTGAGTTGTTGCAAAATGTCCTTATCTCTTGATCCTCAGCACACGTGAAAATTCTGCGTTTGGGAATGGACTTGATTAGTACGGACTATGCTTGGCGCTTCAAACGCTGGTTGCGCCATAGTTGTTGCAACAGTGCTCCACAAAACCTAACCTTTCTTTAATTGAAACTGACTAGTAGTAATTTCCCCGTCCATCGAGGTTAGTTCGCATGGTTGTGCCTGGTACAGGCTTTCTGTCTTTTGCAGCTAAACTTAATCAATGACTGACCTTGCCCACCCCATTCCGACTGTTGGTAAAAGCAAGTGTTTTCTACTTATGCGGCGCGCGCACGTACCAGGGAGGGATGCAAACTTTTATTTTTAACAGGCAAGACAGGCTTTCGTGCGGAACCCTTAAGGTGATTGCGTTTTGATCAGAAGTGTACTACACTGTCCTTTGTTGCAGTCCCTGTAGCGGCCCACCTCTAGGAATGACAATCAAGCGAATAGAGTGGGAGAGAGCGAGCAAACGAAATTACAGCGCACACATTTTATGGAAAGATGCAAGACCTATCTCGTGCAAAATACCCAAATTTACGAACGATTGTTAACAACTCAACGATAAGATGCTTCCCTGACGGATGCCTGCGTACTTTACCTTTCTCTAAATTTACCTCGGGGTAAAAATTGAGACATTCGATCACTTGTTTTCACTTCGCTGAAATTCAGTGATAATTTTCCTGCTGCAAATGAAAGAAAGTCCTTTTCACTTTATACAGGAGCCCTTTTCGGTATATTTATTTACTTTAAGGCTCTGTTCTAGGGTGGTAAATGCACAACAGAGTGGCTGTATAGATACAAATATATTGCGAAAGTGCAAATCTTCTGTTCGGTCCGTCTCCAGAGAACGCATAAGCGGAGACTAGGGCCTATGGAAAGTACCTCACCCCATCTTTCAAATTTTACATCGCTTTTTGTGGGTGGTCAATCGGCAGTAAGAAATAATAGTATTCGCAAAGGGTAGAAGGATGTCGGGAAGTTTAAACAAAGGACTGTCAATAGACATCATTAATGCGCCACAGATTTGCAAATCGCTATTTCGAAAATCGCTAAAACGTATGGGTTTTAAAAATAAATTGCTTTCTTGCACCTTCCTGTATTTGATTTATTTTGCGAATATGTTCAAGTTTAAAGTGTGCCAAGTTCCGTTTACTAAACCTCTCGAGTTTAGATTTCTCTCTTCTCGTAGTAAAACCCATACTTATACGAAAACTTCATCTAGCGTGGCTTTCAATGAAGGAAACCATCGGAATACGAAGTAACGCAGATTTTCACGCAAATTCGCAAATATTATGATTATTTATAAACGTATTCTGATCGCAAAAAAAACGGAATTTTCACGAAGAGGTTAGGCAAATAAATAAAAGATACAGCATTTTAGTTTCCGACACTTGATTATCTCAATTTCTGTCCTCACGTTTTATGAGATAGGTAACATACTTTATGTATATCTTAAACATCAAAGAAACCTTACCCGCAAAATCATGCCTGCGCGCAATGAGGGGAAGAGCCCTGTCAAAACACCAGGGAACTGATTGTTTAACCCACTCTGAAGTTTGAAGTTTGACCTGCCGCCCACCAAGGCTACGAAGCCCTCTCCAACGAGAGGTGACGGACCCCTGCTAGAGCCTCTATCGCCGTCTTTATGAGCGAATGATGGATGACAGGTTATTAGCAAAATTATCCTCGTTCACTCCTGCTCCCATCAGCGGGGTTATTAACGGTTTTAGTTTTCGTTTGCCGAAATTGCGCTCACATTTTGTGTTAAAATGGCTTTTTCTTGAAGTTCTTTGGTCCATAGTCAGCACAGCAGTGGCTGCGACCACTCTTCACCCTTTCTACGCGGTAGCACTGCTTGCTTCCATAAATATCCTAAAGAGTCCCCTTCAGACAGGGCGGGACAGGCTACCTCAACCGGGGTGTAAATGGAAAACACGATAAATTTTTTCAGAAATCTGGCTATGCGCAGATGCTGCCTTCGCTGCAGGCGAAAAAAACACCGTGCATTTGGAATCTTATGAAATATTAACAGAAATTCGAAAATCAGTTGTTGTTTCGAAAAGATTGCTTAAGTAGAGTTATCGTACAACCCAATCGCACGATGTCCCAGCCACGGCAGGATACTGATTTTTGAACGAGCTTCTGTCAGTCCGAATGCAAAAACGACACCCGGAAAAATTTGGCTACTTACTCAAAAAAAATTTCCCAAAGATTTTCGTTATCCTTATAAATTCATATTCGTTACAGAAAACATGCACAAAATTATTCATTCTTATATTCGTTCGATGGTAGATGAGGTCTTTCTCAAGAATTTTAATTGAATACAAGCTTGTTTTCTATTAGGGTATTTTTTAAGGTAATCAAATGTTCATTAATCAAGCATCATATCTCTCCATTTATTTAAGTTGATTATAAAGTATAAATAATGCTTCACAACCATAGGAAAAGTTTATGAACACTATGTAAACTCTTTCCAACAACATAGAGAAACATGTAGACAGAAGGTATACAGCAGGTAGTTTGTGAACCCTAAATGCAAGTGTAATGGCAGGGCAGGTTCAAAAGTTTTCAGCATTTGAAGGTTTTGTAAATCAAACGATACCCTTTCCTCAAGTAAAACATTTGAAGAAACCTAATTTACTGTTAAATAAGTACGAAAGTGAATATTTTGGGCATCGAAAATCAATAATTAAGTTTATCGTTTACCTTCTGGTGTGGTTTTTGCAGGCAGTTAAAACGAAGCTCGTTCAAAAGCCGAATTCCTGGCATTACTGTTTATGCGATACGATAAGTAATATAAGAAGCCTACTTTAGTCATCTTTTTTAAACAAAAACTCGTTTTGGAATTTTTGTTGACATTTAATGAGATAGGAATGTAGTGTATAATGTGCAGTAGGGGAGGGCCTTTCTTGAATCTCAAATGTAACCTCTTAGAAGACCAGTGAATTCTGTAAGTCCGTTTATTATATAAACTAGAGCAGTTTAGATCACTAGACTTATCGCTGTAGTTGTCGGATCCGGCGAATAAATTCAGAGGGTCATAACCAGAGCTAAAAGAAAATAGCAATAAAATACTAAAGACCTCAATTTTGATTTTGCCATCCCAGAGAAAATCTTGTGGGCAGACAAAATAGCAGAAGGAAAGCCACTGAAACAGCCTGCCATGACGATTCCACTGACAGACAGTGTGAACCCTACCGTGGACGAAGACAACTGCAACCGACCGTGGGTGAGATTGCAAATGTCAGTTATTCACTGATGTAGGCCCTTTTGAAATATTGGACCCATAGAATGATGGGTGAAGTAAGTGATACGCCTTCAACGTAGTCTAGTTATTTTTAACAACTTATACCTCGAACGCACAATAAGCGTCAGGGTTCTGCGAAAAATATGTTTCCTACGTTGCCTACGAAATCGGAGGTGTCAAGGTCAGCAACCACCTAAGTAAGTAGGGCACAAGCACCAAGTACACATGACAGTTCGACCGTCGATTTCGACGAGGTCCACCGTATGCTCCACACCAGGTGATGCAGGGACCGCGACTTGCGCATGAATTAGTTTAAAGTGATAGTAGCCTTGCGCTGCAGCTACCGCACTCTCTGCTCCTCCCCCACCTGAGCCCGGTGTCATGACAATGTCAAGAAACAGCAGATGGAAGAGGACGCAGGTGGCTGGCGCGGCCGGAGCCGCCCCTGGGTGTACCACCACACCTGACTCTGATCCCACGGAGTGGGAGTGCGATAAAGGCCGCATTAAGAAGCAGCCCTTGCAGCCTGACTCTCAGTCCGCCAGTCAGCCACTCCACACAAAACAAACATTCGATGACCACGTGGTCCGAGTTATCCCGTCAGTTGGCAAACTTCCAAGCCATGGCTTTTAGCGCACCGTGATAGTTTCAAGTGCGTCAGATGGTTTATAGAGAGAAAAATGCATTGATCTGTTGACCTCACTCTCTCCCCCACCCCCACAATCAGACCACCATCCAAGCCAGTCAGTTGTCTTATGTTGGAGTGGGTGCGTTGGCTGACGTGTTGGCGTACCCGTCTTCGCGCGCCACAGCACGACCTGGCCCCATAACGCACACGCCAGGATTCACTCAATCAGGGGATATGGAGGAGCCTTTGCCGTCTTACTCCCAGTCCATTCATCAGCCACTCGACACACACAGCACATACACTTGGCCGTCAGATTGGCAGCCTTCCAAGCCACGGTTTCTATGAAACCGTGATTTTATCAGGTATATTAAGATGATTGTGAGGGTGTTGTCTATGTATTAATGTAGGTGGTGTGCGCTGATGTGGCTTAGCCTCCGGTGGTTTACCGCAGGTTGTCGTGGAGGCGCATGTGTCTTAATAGGCCCAGGCGGGGTGTAAATATGCGGGAGCAGTGATGGCAGTAAAAGCGGGCGTGGCGACTGTATGTTGGAGCCCCAGGAACTGGTTCATCAGCCTCCGTGCGATGGATTCGCAGGTAACCGACCAGGCGGATGCGTGAGTTAAAGTTGCGGGGGCATTGTGGACAGGAGAAATCGGTAGAGGCTGGGGGGATGTCATTCAGGGTAGTGGGGGTGGCAGTGGCGGTAAGAATGGCAGGAGCGGAGGGTGTGCATGATGTATCGGTGTTGTCGGCATTGCGGTGAATTCCGCTGTCATGGAGGCGCATGTAACCGAATAGGCCCATGCGATCAGCGAATGCGCGAGGACAGTGAGGACAGTGGAGGCGACGATCTCTGCTGTGTGTTTGTGCTCCAGGCCCTGGTTCTCCAGTCTCTGTACGATGGATTCGCACGTGACTGACCAGGCCGATGCGTAAGGTGAATGTGCGGTCGCATTGTGAACAGTTTAGAAGAGAGTCCCTATCGCTGAGGGTGGTGGTGGTGGAAGTGAAGGCGAAGGCGGCGGTGGTTGCGGTGGTGGGGGTAACAGGCGATGAGTAGAGAGAAGGGGTCTCTATGATGGTGTGGGTAATGGAATTGAGGCAAGGAGTGAGGGTAGGGGAATCTGAAGGAGGGTTGGCAGAATTTGACGTAGAAATTGGAATTGTCAGATTGTTGGTGCATTGCGTCCGAAGAAGTCCAAACAGGCCGATTCGCGCGCGGAAGATGCGTTGTCAGCGCAGGCATGTTGGCAGGGCCTGGGCATCGACGATGTTGGTCCGGGGCGCTTGTGACTTTCGTGCCGCTCTTTTGGCTTGGCGGCGGCGATCCGGTTGGCCTCATAGGTTGCTGAACCAGTCTTCATGGATCTTCTCCATGCCGTTCTATCCTGGGCGAGGTCCTCCCAGGTCACCGGGTTGATTTGCAATTGCTTCAGCGATTTCTTCAAAGTGTCCTTGTAGCGTCGTTTTTGACCTCCCTGTCAGCGAGCACCCGTAGTGACAACTCCGTAGAAATGTCGTTTGGGTAGTCGCTCGTCGTCCATTATTACCAGGTGGCCGATCCATCGCAGTTGCACTTGCCTCAGCATGGCGTGGCTGCTGAGAATTCCGGTCCGCTCCAGGACTTCCGTGTCCGGGATCCTGTCTTGACATCTCAGCTTCAGTGTTCTGCGGAGGCAGCTGAGATGGAAGTGATTCAGCTTCCTGTCTTGGTTCGAGTAGACGGTCCAGGTCTCCTCTCCGTAAAGGAGTGTCGTCAAGACGACGGCCTTGTACATCTTCAGTTTTGTGTTCAGCAGAATACCATGGCGATTCCACACGGAGGCCTGTGGCCGGCCGAAGGCCTGACTAGCTTTGGAGATCCGTTGGGCAACCTCCTCATCGATTCTCGTGTTTCGTGACAGCGTGCTTCCTAGATAAGCGAAGGTTTCCACGTTTTTGAGTTGAGCACCGTTGACATTGATTCGAGGAGCATTGTATTCCGCGATGGGTGGCGGCTGGTGCATGACAACCGTTTTAGCTGTACTGATTGTTAATCCAAAATCGGCACAGCCTGCGGCGAAGAGGTCCATGCTCCTTTGCATGTCCTCCTCCGTCACGGTGTTAAGGGTGCAGTCGTCCGCGAAGAGCAAGTCATGGACTTTAGTCGTAAACACGCGCGTTGAAGCCTGCATACGCTGACTGTTGAGAAGGTTCCCGTCAGTTCTGTAGGCGATGCGGATCCCAGGCTGTTCATCATGGTAGGCGTCCATCAGCATAGCCGAGAACATGAAGCTGAACAGGGTGGGAGCCAATACGCAGCCCTGCTTCACTCCGATGGTCACTGCGAATGCCTCGGATACCGTCCCGTTTTCAGTGACGCGCGCCATCATCCCGTCATGCAGCTGACGCCCCATGTGAGTGAACTGCTCAGGACAGCCGAATTTCTGCATGAATCTCCACAGTCCGTCAAGATTTACCGTGTCAAAGGCTTTCGTCAGATCGACGAAGGTAGTGTTTAAGGTGAGTTCGCATCTCCTGGCACTTCTCTTGTAGCTGGCGGGTGACAAAGATCATATCGGTTGTTCCACGGTGTCGGCGGAAGCCCAATTGGCTTTCCGGAAGCAGGCCCTGCTCTAGGTGACCATTCAGACGATTACGGGGGATACGGGTGAAGATCTTCCCAGCGATGTTGAGCAACGAGATGCCTCTGTGATTATCACAGAGTTGCCGGTTCCCTTCCGTTTGTAGAGATGGACGATGGTCGCGTCTTTGAAATGCTGAGGAACTTTTTCTTGGCGCCACATCTCCTGCAAGAGTGTTGTGAGTTCTGCCATCAGCCGGGGCCCACCGTGCTTGTAGAATTCCGGTGGGATTGCGTTCGGATCCCGAGGCTTTATCGCTGGAAATCTGCTGCACGGCCCGGATGGTTTCCGGTAGGGAAGGCGGCAGATCCAGGTCATTGTTCGTGTCCACTTGATGGAGCCGGTCAATGGCAGCATCCGGTATGGCTGATGAGCAATTAAGGACATTTCTGAAGTGCTCGGCCCAACGCTTCAGAATTTGCGATTACTCTGTCAGCAGTTTTGTGCCGTCTGAGCTGTGCAGCGATGCGGTCCCCTTGATACACGGGCCGTAGCTGGCCTTAATGGCTTTGAAAAAGTTTTTCATTTCATTGAGGTCCACATACCTCTGGATTTCCTCAGCCTTTTTGATCATCCAGGCATCCTGCATCTCCCGCAGCCATTGCTGTACAAGGCGCTGGCATCTGAAGAAGGCTGCTTTGTTGGCGTCAGTCCGAAGGTCCATGTAGGCTTTGTGTAGTCCATTCATCTCCGCGAGTAAGTTGCTGATGTCGGCGTCATTGTCGTTAAACCAGTCCTGGTGTTGACGGCATGCGCGTCCGAGGACTTCGAAGGCGGTTGACTGGATGACATTTCGCAGTTGACCCCATCGTGTCTCCACGGTAGCCTTTTCATCTGGAACATGTCGGTCCTCCAGTTTATTGGTTATTTGGTTGCTGAAAGCAAAACAGTGAGCAGGCAAATTTATTAAAAGAGTATTTAACTTACCTGGCGGCCTCTTACTTTGGGGCCTTCGTCGGGGTTGCAGTCGGAGCCTCATCTGGGAGATTACGAGGTGGTGATCAGTCCAACCATCGGCATAGCGGATCACCTTGGTTACCAGCACGTCCTGTCGATCTCGCCTCCGGACAAGAACATAGTCCAGCAGATGCCAGTGCAACGACCGAGGGTGTATCCACGTGGCCTTCTCCCGCGTCGGTTGGTGGACGAAGGTGTTGGTCAGCAGGAGACGGTGTTCCGCCCATGCGCAGAAGAATGAGGCCTCTATCTTTACAGCTACCGAGACCGTGGGGACCCAGCACTCCCTGCCAGGCAGCGTGGTCCGTCCCGACGCGGACGTTGAAGTCACCAAGGACAATTAACTTGTCCTCTTTCGGCACAGTCGCCAGCAAGGCGTGCAGGTCGTCGTAGAAGTTGTCCTTCGCCGCATCATAGCTCGTCATTGGAGGAGCGTAGGCAATGATGATGGTGGCGAACTGGTCTCCCCGAAAAGGCAGGCGGAGGCTCATCAGGCGATCATTGATACCCTGTGGCAGACAAGGCAGACGTCCCACGATGGCAAATGCGACACCAGCGTCGCTCTGCCTTTTGGCCGGCCGCTCCAGAAGAAGGTGAAGCCGGCACCCACCTCCTCCAGCTGACCCTGCTCAGAGAATCGGGTCTCGCTGAGAGCAGCAATGTCCACCTTGTAGTGCGCCAGTTTTCGAGCAACTAGCGCCGTCCTTCTTTTCAGCCGGTTGCCCCTAGGATTGTCTAAAAGGGAACGAACATTCCAGGCTGCTAGTGTGAGTGGACTCACCCGAACAGCCCGGAGAGTATGGCGGGGGGCATGGGGAAGGTGGGTATAGTTGGTTGTTTGAGTTTTACGACCGCGAATTTTGCAGATCTGCGAGCCGCAGCCGGCTGCAGAAGACGTGATAACCAGCAATTTTTTAAGGCACCTTTTCTAGCCTCTTCCTCCGCGAGGAGGCAAGCAGTGCTGTCCCTAAATAGGGCTGCTCTGACATCCCAGACGGCTGCCGAACTCCACTATGTGTCACGCTTATTTTTAGTGAGAGAACGACCGGGTTGCTTTCGCCCCCACCGTAGGACTTTTTATATGGGGGAGGTGGGAAGTTCAGGAGTCAGACATACCGGGTGTGGAGGCACACACTTCACCGGAGACCCTCACATGGTTTAGCCCGCCGGTCGTGATAGTTGCCCGCGGTGTGGCCGCTGGGAAGAGCCCAACTTCGAGGAGCTACAGGTGAGAGTTTGGTACGAGTTAGAGGCGGCCACAGAAGCATTCACCACCTGTACGAGACAAATGGAGCGTCACATATAACGGCTGCCACGCGCACAATTGCTGAGTGATCTAAGCTATCGAAACTGGTACCTATTAACTGTAGCTGATTTATTTCATCCACAGTTTCCTTACAAAACGCTGGAACATCATTTGGCTTACCTTTACCACAGTAAATAGCAACTGGGAATGCAGCACTTATGAAAGGACGGATAATCATTGCTAAAATAGACCAAAATTCTAGCTTGGTCTTCCGCAAAACGGGTAACCCATCGATAGCTACATTAACTTCAATCCCATCCTCACCTTCGAGAATTCTTCCCTTCTCCGGGATTCGCTTAATTTGTCTCCCCAATCCTATGTAAACATAATCCTCACTATCCATTTTAATAACTCTGAAGCTGTACGATGCCCTAAGCAATGTTCGCGGGTCTGTGGGCATGTCATGGACATGGGTGATATTTGATTCGATAGCCCATTCCCTTACCCTATACCAAATCGAGGTCTGCGAGAGGATACAACTCTCTGGGCTGCTTTAACGTATTTTAAATGTCCACCATTTTTCTATTGACTGTACATATGCAATGATATCTTTACATTTTGAGAATTTAGACTTGAATGCAGATAGACTAGTTAAAGACCTTATTTCAATTGGTAAGTTGTTCCAAAGAAAGCTATACCTAGAAGCAAAGAACAGAAAGCGTTTACATGTGGAGGATGCGGCAGGAGGTATAACAAGTGCTGCGTTTCTTAGGTTATAAGGAAGACTAACGGGGGAAATGACAAAAAGCTTGGGAAGATTTGAGCTATTATTTAGTCGAAAAAGTAAAACAAATCCTGCTGTATTGGAATTAAAAACCTTAAGTGGGATAAAAGCCTGGATTTTTTCTTAAAGGTTCTGCAATAGCTAATGGAAAACGTTTGGATCGTTAATTGAAAATATGCTATGCCAATCTAGAGTGCTTAAGAAATTATTTACTAATTCGTGGTTTGTATTAGCAAAGCCGAGGTTATTGCATTTTACGTCAGGCTTTGTAGAAACGGAGACTGGAACACAACAGTGAATTAGTGCGTGATCACTTGTGAATAGATCACGATGTAAATTCATCAAGAGAGGGTCGAAATCATTTGTAAAAATTAAATGTAAAATGCTGTCATTTTCTAGTCACTGAACTAACCAGTTGGGACATGTTTGAAAAAGTTAATAGTATCGACGAATTTTCGAAAGTTTTGGCGGAGGGGAATTTGCCTGCCTGTCAATGTCTGGCAGATTAATCCAAGTACACTTAACTACTCATCGAAAGGCCTGTCTTCTACAAAGCTGTGTTGGACAGGGATTTAGCATTTTTGAATACCCTGCAAACTTTGTCTCTCGGATTAACTGCACCCAGACACGAGCCGGCCATCTTAGGCCCGAAAATACTCCCGTGACCAAAAATGCTTGGGGCAGAGTTGCGCTAGACCATAATTATTGTTACACATCCACGCTGCAGGCAAATGAACACGTCTGGCATAGCGCATTGGCACAACAATAGTTCACAGGTAAACTCGGGAAGTTCGCTGACAGATTCATGGGCAAGGCGAGAGTGCTGGCCGTCTGGCTCAGATCTAGGTTTGGTTTCCTTGCTATAAATAAACCTGCATTCAAGTAAACTGTCATGATGTATACTCTTTCTGGCTGAAAATGGGGCAAAGGACGTGTTTGAGGAGAATAGCTGCTAAATTCAGTGGGTAAATGCACCCGGAGTCAAGTCTCGGGTGCCCTCAGCCTGTTATCTGGGTACAGTGACCTGACCACAGCAAATAAAAACGAAGTCATTGCACTTACCATTCAGTTCGTTGTAATGCAGGCAACCGCGTCCAAGTTCAGAAACTGTACTGGTTCAGGATATTCTGGTTGAGCTATATCCCATCTTACAAATTCCTAAAAGAAAAGTAAGTGAAAAGCCTGCCATTGGTGCTTATTTTCACCAAAATAAACTGGAGCACAGTCAGCAGGTAACTGAAATAAGAGGATAAATACATGGTCAACAATTTTTGGGACGTATCTGTCAATAGTGAAATTGGCTTTGAATAAAACAAGGTGGTCTAATATTTCCAGGCAATCTTTGCCTAATCTTTGGGACTAAAATTGCTATCAAAAAGGGTGCTTGAACTTAAAATGTCATATGTGCGATTCAAAAACTACTGCATAACACGAGTAATGTGCTTTGTGGTGTTTCCATTTCACGAAGTGCGGAGCACGGTCAAGAATGAAGCCGAAATATTTTGTAGCAATGAGCTTAGAACTAATAAAACTTCGCTGTTTTCAATGAACTTAGCCCACTGTAAAACGAAAGCTCCTTGTGTCCCATTGGAAGTCGGTTTAGAGATAGTGTTCAGGAATGCTTAAATTTCCCGTAGGTTCCAAGTTATATCAAGTAACGACTCTTTAAATGAGCTGCAAACTGGCATGCTAGACAAAATGGAGGGCGGTTTCGTTCATGGTATGCGTTACTAAGGCTGTCTTGAAACTCCGTCAAGCCTCAGTTACTAGAGTTTGAACGTATTAAATTTGGAAGACGGAGACACACGACCCGTCTTTCGTCGAAAAAAGCGTCCGATGAGGCAGAATGGGTCATTGGTAAGTAGAAGAGAAAACGGAGAGAATTAGGTCAATTCTGAGGTATTATTACTAAAATTTCAATCAAATAACCTCGACTGACCGAGATCAGCAATATAACTCCTGCGCACTGACAAGATCTCGCGAAAATGTGGTCCAAATAACTCTCGGCTGTGCTCCACGAGTTATTTTCAAACTGGAACAGAGCTTTATTGGAGTGCGCCAAGAGGAATTAGTCGAAAACGGACTTCAGGCACCTCACTTACGTAGAATTCGACTGTGTTCTTAATGTTTGTTCATGACTATGAATTCTACTCAGAGATTCACATTCAGACCTGGAAAACGCTGATGACGCAGATGAAGCTAGGTTTATTCATTATCATAATCACAATAATAATAATAACAATATTAATTATAATAACCAGCATCATCATCATCGTCAGCAGCAGCATTATGAGCCTCATCCTGATCCCTCCTCTTTTCCGCTTTTCTCTCCTCCCGTATTCGTAGACGAGCGTTTTGCATCTGGTATTAAAGTTTTTCGAACTCATCTATTGGGAGCTAAACCCCTATACATTTATGCAATAACTTGTGATTTACAGCCGTAAAGCAAAATTAGTTGGCGAAAAGCCGGCTCCCATGACCTTTACATCCAATCCTTGCGGATCATGGGAAACGCACCAGATATGCGGTATGGATAGTGTAACGTTGGCTCAACTTCGTTAGCGGCACCTGGGAAGCACAAACCCTCGCCGACTTGCTGTCCTGGCTGAACGAAGACGGAAAAATAAATACCTTTGAAGTCCTTGAATGGGTCCTTTATCCCTCAGTCCAAAGGAGAAGGAGAGTTCGTCTCCTTTATGGTGACTGGCCAACGAATGCGGACGTTTTCATGCGCGAAAGTTTGCGTGACAGACAGCATGGATTTTTTGTGATGTTTCTGCCAAAAGGGAAAAAATTGTTTATCCGTACATGAACTTTTGTTGGATTACTTTTAGTGGTTTGGGAATTATAAAGGGCAGTTAGTCATGTTCCCCTAGTAATTCTCGAAGCTTCTTGTTTACCTATTTTTCGGCAACGTCAGACGGTATTTTAGAATTGAATTTTGCCATCGGGGTGCTCTAAGTTATGCCCTCAATAAACTTCACAACGACTGCAAAATTTATGTTTTTGATTGGCTAGCAAAAATGCATTCTCAACGAGGTCAATAAGGATAATAAAGCCCGGTTTATCCAGGTAATCACACTTAAGAAACACTCAGATGCCGACAGTGAGCTATGTGTCAGCACCATAGGACGGTCAACCAGAGTGGGCATTATGATAACGGAACACAGGAACTAACAGAGCTATATATCGATTTTTGCCGTATGCTAGGCGGGTAAATTGACCCATGGGTCACTAATCTCATGGCTACCAGTGGGGCCTCATAGGTCAGGTGATCGGAGCGTTGACTGCACTGAAGCCTTTATTTGCTGTCATGGGTTCGAATCCCACCTTGGTAATCGAGTTTTTCGCAATCGGTTCAAATTATTTATCGATCTGTCAACGAAATGAATTCGAACGCAATATATTATCATTTGAAATTGCAAGAAAACTCATGGTCCTTTAGAAATAGCGTGCGCAGATAAGAATACTCCAAATAGTCTGACAGAAACAGGTACTCCAGAGCTTTAAAATGTGCAGTTGACAATGGTCTGTGCCTCTTTGATCATGATACGGGAACTTATTTTAATCCTGTTTGTGACAAGGCCACTTTGGAACGAGAAACGGCTGCTCCAACAATCTTTAAAACCAACGATTCCGCTGATTTCTCTTCCCTTGACTGGTGATACTCGCAGTCAGCTTTTCCAGAAATCCCTTACCCTCCAGTGAGACCTTAAATAAATTTATATTATTTTATATCTGATAAAGTGGAACCGACAAAGACAAGGGAGACCAGAATGGCCATTTCTGGCTTATTAGCCATCATCAGCCAGTCATACCCCATCCCAAGTGTGAAACACCTGTGATTCGAACCCACGACCTTTGGTAATTGAGTCAAACGCTTTTATATCTTTTATATCTTTTCAAGATAATGCATTTTATGTTGCAAAAAACAGTCTAGTCTCTAGCTGCGTTTTCTTTTACTTGTAGCAATTCGATTATTGCGATGGTACCACTTATTCATGAAAGAGTACTTAAATATGAATAATTCTCGAAGGTGCATGCACGGTTTTTCAAAATTTTCCTAATTATGTTAATTCGTCATTTTGGCAAATTAACTTGTTTACATCCGCAGAGTTTCCTAAATTTAAGCTAGCATGGATTTCAATAAACTTCTTCTTAACCCACTTATGTTTACTGACCTCGAGGCTTAAATCCTTGGGAATTTTCCAAGGAGTAACTAACCCAAAGAATGAACGCAAATGACTAATATTGTTGGGGCGTGGAGCCGTATTTAAGGCTTTGAGTTTATGCTCGAGTGGACGGAGACGAGTTTTATCTACCTTAAAGGCAAGGTACTCCACGGAGTCTGCAAGGAATGTGCACTTATATTTCCTGAGTTTGAAACCTGCGATTTGGAAAGGTGCAAGCCCTAGGTTTATAGTCACTAGGAGACCGGAATGGCCATTTCTGTCATCAGGCCGTCATACCCAATCCCAAGTGCGGCACACCTGGGATTCGAACCCGCGACCTATGGTAATTGACTCGAACGCTCTAATATTGAGCCACGGGCTCGTTGCTTTGTCGGTTGCGATCGGGAATATGATGATAGTGTGTTCTTCACCGATCTGCTTAAGAAATATGTATGTTCCGTTGTGCCCTGGAGCTCAGACTAGAACCCTCGCAGGCGGTCGCATAGCGACATGCAGCATATGTTGATAAAGCGGGTTCGAATCCCAGGTGTGCCACACTTGGGATTGGGTATGACAGGCTGATGATGGCTAAAAGGCCAGAAATGGTCATTCCGGTCTCCCTTGTTTTTGTCGGTTCCACTTTATCAATATATGCTACATGCCGCTATGCGATCGCCTGCGAGGGTTCTAGTCTGTGCTCCAGGGTACAACGGAACATACATGTTCCTTAAGCAGATCGGGGAGCTGAATACTATCATCATATTCCCGATCGAAACCGACTAAACAACGAGCCCGTGGCTCAATGGTAGAGCATTTGACTCAATTACCAAAGGTTGCGAGTTCTAATCCCAGGTGTGCCACACTTGGGATTGGGTATGACTGGCTGATGACGACTAATAAGCCAGAAATGGCCATTCCGGTCTCCCTTGTCTTTGTCGGTTCCACTTTATCAATATATGCTACATGCCGCTATGCGATCGCCTGCGAGGGTTCTAGTCTGAGCTCCAGGGTACAACGGAACATTCATGTTCCTTAAGCAGATCGGGGAGCTGCATACTATCATCATATTCCCGATCGCAACCGACTAAACAACGAGCCCGCGGCTCAATGGAAGAGCAGTTGACTCAATTACCGAAGGTTGCGAGTTCGAATCCCAGGTTTGCCACACTTGGGATTGGGTATGACTGGCTGATGACGACTAATAAGCCAGAAATGGCCATTCCGGTCTCCCTTGTCTTTGTCGGTTCCACTTTATCAACATATGATACATGTCGCTATGCAACCGCCTGCTAGGGTTCTAGTCTGAGCTCCAGGGTACAACGGAACATACATGTTCCTTAAGCAGATCGGTGAGCAAAACACTATTATCAAATTCCCGATCGCAACCGACTAAGCAACGAGCCCGTGGCTCAATGGTAGAGCGTTTGACTCAATTACCAATGTTCGCGGGTTTGAATTCAAGTTGTTCCACACTTGGGATTGGGTATGACTGGCTGATGACGAATAATAAGCCAGAAATGGCCATTCCGGTCTCCCTTGTCTTTGTCGGTTCCACTTTATCAATATATGCTACATGCCGCTATGCGATCGCCTGCGAGGGTTCTAGTCTGAGCTCCAGGGTACAACGGAACATACATGTTCCTTAAGCAGATCGGTGAGCAAAACACTATTATCATATTCCCGATCGCAACCGACTAAGCAACGAGCCCGTGGCTCAATGGTTGAGCGTTTGTCTCAATTTCCAAAGGTTGCGAGTTCGAATCCAAGGTGTGCCACACTTGGGATTGGGTATGACTGGCTGACGACGACTAATAAGCCAGAAATGGCCATTCCGGTCTCCCTTGTCTTTGTCGGTTCCACTTTATCAATATATGCCTCATGCCGCTATGCGATCGCCTGCGAGGTTTCTAGTCTGAGCTCCAGGATACAACGGAACATACATGTTCCTTAAGCAGATCGGTGAGCAATACTATCATATATATATATATATATATATATATATATATATATATATATATATATATATATATATATACATAAATAGTTGAGGAAGTATGCATTCCGAGATGATAAATGAAGAAAGTAGGCTCGTCGGAAAATCGAGGTTTACTCGTGAATTTTCAAGCTGGTTACACCAACCCGTCGTCAGACGAAATGAGAAGTAAGAGATGGGATTGTCACCCTGGAGGGTTTAGGGGCAGAGAGGTTATATCGACAGACTGACGCCATGGGGGGGATTTGGGGGCCGTGATATCCTGTTGCGATAGCTGTCGCATGTAAGGGGAGGGGTGCTAGAGTTATGATAGCAAGTCAAGTGGCGGGAGATGCAGAGTCAGCGAGGTTACACTTGGCTGCGCCCACCTTAAAATCAACATCTGCTTATCTGTGCCCAGCCAAGTGTAACCTCGCTGACTCTGCATCTACCGCCACTTGAATTGCTATCATAACTCTAGCACCCCTCCCCTTACATACGACAGCTATCGTAACAGGATTCACCGTCCCCCAAACCCCCCATGGCGTCAGTCTGTCGATGTAACCTTTCTGCCCCTAAACCCTCCAGCGTGACAATCCCAACTCTTACTTCTCATTTCGTCTGACGACGGGTTGGTGCAACCAGCTTGAAAATTCACGAGTAAACCTCGATTTTCCGACGAGCCTTCTTTCTTCATATATATATATATATGGCAAAGATATTATACCGTTCTTCTGACATAGGTACTAGCTAAAAGCCCAGACATGTGTTTCGCCGATACTTCTGTTGCTGCGTGACACAGCAACGAGGGGTTCGGCTCCTCAGTGGGTCACCCAGCGTTCTCTATGTGGTTTCTGGTATATATATTTATATATTTATTCATAAAAATATAATCTCAGCATTCTGCTGACATTAATTATCGTGCATATTATGATATATGATATGGATGGAATTTGGCAGAGAATCTGACCGTATTTGGTGCATGTAGTAGATTGCTATGAATCAATTTACGTCAGTATGTTGGCCTAGTTTAGCTTGCAGATCTTTATCATATGAACTGCAGCGTAATCGTTATATCCTGGGTTGTTAGAGCAGCAACGATTTTGATGCTTTTTGCTGCGAAAAACGGCAATTACGTTTTCTGTTTATTTTTCATCGTCCAGCTGCTGTACCCAAGCGACCAACCAGGGCCATCTGAAAATCGACCACGGGTGCCTTTGACAGCTTGGTTTAATACTCTACCATTTGACTGCCTGGCTTTCGCTTTGTCTGCTGTACATATTATATTAGCCGTTACTTGAAATTTTCCTTGCAACTACGACAATTAGACTGTCGTAGTCCGAAGATTTCAACCACATGCTCCACAGCATTGCAGTGCAGGAACGGTGACTGACCGCACGCTCTCTCCCTCACTCCGCCTGCGCCCGGTGTCAAGATGACCGGAGGCGGAAGAGGAAGCAGGTGGCTTGGCCAGCCGGAGACGCTCCTGACCGTGCCGCCACGCCTGAATCAGATCCCACGGAGTGGGAGTGCCATAAATGGCAAGAGGGGTTGGTGCGTCGTGAGCCTGCAACTACGCGTGCCACGACGCCCAATCCCATGTTCAGCATTTGTTATGGGAGTTCCACCCGAATAAAGCCTGCCATGCCCTGATCTAGCCCCCGTGTTGGTCCAGCGCATCTAGACCGTTATGTGGGGCGCACACAGGTGTACTAAACGCATGCTCAAATGGAGTATACACGAATAGCAACTGGCTGTGCAAATTGAGGAAGATAAGTATCCCAATTGGATGCCCAAAACATTGAATCTGGCAATGAGTTCAACTGCACAGCCGCAAAGGATAATCGGCCACATCGGAACCAAGACGAGCTGAAAGCTGATTGAAGCTTGGGCCTCGAATTAGAACTCAGTTGATGGATGTATCGGGCTGGCGCTTCTATCCAGAGTACTGCGCAGCCACACCCAGACCTGCATCACCGATCATTGATGGATTACACCCCCCTTTGAACCGTTGCCTCTTCTGTTGTTACTTTTAACTCTGACGATGTAGTCCTGGACGGCTTCGAAGGCTCAGAATAATAAGAAAATTATTGCGGTACCAGACTAGTCTTTTACTCTACGCAAGGTACATAACTTTGTTGTTTTAACCTGAAACCAAACCTTGTTGCACTCTTAACTAAAACCTTAAGACTAGTGTCCCTGGAATTTAAGCGAAAGGTCACCCGCATTAGAGGGCTACCTATTCAAGTTTTCTGCTAAAACTATGTAACGATGCTGATGTTAGCTCCCAAATGCTATAACTGTCACTTGTTGTGAATAAGATTTAGTTCCGATAATGGATTACTGCGCGAGCTCAAGATGTCAAAAAATAAACAAATTACTCAGAAGGTCAACCAGTTTTACTCCTTCTTCGCGTAGTATTATGTCTGATATCAAGTGAGCCATGAAAAACGAATCTCAAGCTCATTTGTCATTGTCAGGCAACCATGTCAGCCGACCAGCGAAACTTCGGCACTACGATTCGTGTGCTGCATGGCCAATATCACTATGAATCCAATTTTTTTTAATTTTGCGGTGTTTAGCTCGAACATCTCCCCAAAACTTATGGAAGTGCACCAATTAAGTTTTCAGATCATTAGGTTGAAGTGCATTGCATAGGCATCGCATGGTCAATTTCGGAGAATGTAGCATGTCTATGCTTAACGGGCCGTAAAATGGGCCACGCGAAAAATGCGCTGAAACACAATGGGGCTCCATTGAAATATAAGCAAAAATGGCCTTGGAAATTGAAATGATCT
Source organism: Schistocephalus solidus (assembly GCA_017591395.1). Classification (NCBI taxonomy): domain Eukaryota; kingdom Metazoa; phylum Platyhelminthes; class Cestoda; order Diphyllobothriidea; family Diphyllobothriidae; genus Schistocephalus; species Schistocephalus solidus. The sequence goes on from WEDG01003133.1 coordinate 22,349, forward strand.
TTCACCGTTTCACACTTTTTAATCAAGCCTTATATTACTTTACCATTAGGAGGAATCATGAGTGTGTTTAAATCAGTAGTAGATTAACAATACGGAGTTGTTCATCATTTTGAATGGGCGGTTGGTAATAAATGTCTTTGAAGCGTTTATTATTTCCTTGACCGCAACTGACCAAGCAACGTGCCCATCACTCAATGGTAGTGTTACCTTCAATGACCAAATGTCACAGGTTCTAATCACAGGTGATCCACACCTTAGATTGAGTAAAACGGACTGATGACGGTTAAAAAGCCAGAAATGGCCATTCTGATATCCTTTGGATTTGTTGGTGCCACCTTACCATCATAAACCACAAGTCACCATATGATAGCCTGTGAGGGCTCTAAAGTGAGCTCTTAGGCACAACAGGACATACATGTTCCGTAACCAAATTGGTGGATGACACAAATTATTATGTATATATATATATATAAATGATTGGCTGGATGAAGGCAGAATAAGCCCGAAACGGACTGTATCAATCTACATATATTTTCTGTCGTCTCTCCTCTTTGCATATATATATATTTCCTTGATGGTAGAGAATATGCGAGGCCCAGGTAATTGAACATAAAAAGGTGAGAAGGCGTTCCCTGGGGCAGATTTTTATTTATTCAACGTTTCGAACTCTCACGCGAGCACATCGTCAGGATTTCCAAAAATCCCACCTTGATCCACCAGATGACTAACAAAGTCAAGTCATTGAAATTTTCAGCATAGTTTAATAATTCGTTTCGCCCACTGGCGGTTAAATTTCAGGCTCCCTATGGCCCCTCATGGTAGTCAGCGAACTGGCTGCACTCAAGCCTTGCTCTTGCTGTCGGGTAGAAATCACATTAAGGTCACTGAATTCTCCCACTTAGTTGTCTTGAAAATCAGAGTGTCTGGGTTAGAGTCCCACCTTCATGATCTTTCAATGGTGATGCCAATCGGCTGAAGAAAAAATTAAATTTAACTTGCATGATATTCACTCCTTTTACTATATTTCCATTTGAAATTTCTTCCATGATCATATTTAAAAAAAGGATTTAGGCACTGAAATGTTATCGGCATAAAACGAATCGTGCAACACGGCCTCCAAGACTTGGTTAGTTCTGCTGTTGCCAGTGCATTCGAATTAAAGAATGTTTAGAGCGTTGGACTTCTGATCGACGGGTCGCGGGTTCAAGCCTCGGGTGGTGCATCACCTGGGGTTGGGTATGACTGGCTAAATGACTTATAAGACGGAAAATGCCATTCCAATCTCCATTGTCTTTGCCAGCAATACTCCTCTGCCTATTCTCCTACTAGCCGCTGTGCGGCTGCTGGCGTGGCTCGAGAGTGAGCTTCAAGGCAGAGTGGAACGTGTGAGTTCCGTAAACAATCGGTGAGCGTTCATCAGCGAATGCAAGTCAAAATTCCCGATCTAAACCGCCAAGACAACGAGCCCGTGGGTCAATGGTTAGAGCGCTGGACTTCTGATCGACGAGTCGCGGGTTCGAACCTTTGGTGGTGCACCACCTGGGTTGGTTGTGCATGGCTGACGACGGCTACTAAGCCAGAAATGGCCATTCTGGTTTCCCTTGTCTTTGCCGGCAACATTTATCTAAAATAAAGAATGATCTGGATTAAGGCGGCGTTTGAAGTGCACACGCGCGCCGCCGTGTTAGTGAACGCTTATTATGCCATCCGAGCAGGTTTGCTCTGCGTGACCTCTGCTGGCTTCCGTATCCTAAAGACACAGATAGTTGCGGGGGAACGCAGGTCAACCAAGGCTCACATGATCACGTTCATGTAAACCATTAATCAAAGCTCTAATTAGATGCCAACTTCCTTCCTTCCTAGCACAGCTTCTAATGCAGCAAGATCACACGCTGTGTGGGTTTGCCGATATTCCGCTCCTCCACCCCATTTCCTCTCTTTTGCTGGTATCCCTAGGCGGGAACTGACACCTTGGCCTCTTCGCTTCGCAGTAGGTTTGGCGCTGCCTCTATTAGTTGCCGCAACGCGGTTGTGTGATTAGGTCAATGACAGGACCCCAGTGATGACATTTCAGCGCAACAGGCGTGTGCGTGAGGCAAAGTGAGATTGCTGTAGCCGCCGTGGGAAATCCCTCAAGTAAGGTACACGTTAAAGTGGGAAGCAGTGGGAAAAAATGGGTGGCTGGCAGTAACGCAAGTGGGCGGCAAATCCGAAACTGCGGCTGGCTAATATTCCGTACCTGATCCAGATGCGCATGCGTTTGCACACCAAAAACTGTGGCCAGAGAGGAATTTCGATGTGCTGTGGGAACACAAGCGACGTTGGCCTTATCGAGGCAGGGGGGTCAAGAGGTGCCGCTACAAAGTACCGTTTGTTGTACTAGTAATGCTATTGAACCTAGGTTTCATTCAACCAGTAGGTTTTTTTCGCGCTAAAGTCCCCTTTCTCACCTGTCTTTAAAGATCGTGTGATGACTGGATGCACTGGGTGGGTTGGAGGATTCTAGTTCAATTTTATCGTCTGCTGCCGCATGTTCACATCAGTATTTCCGTGCACTGTAAAGATTACGAAACCTGTTGGATGGGGAAGCCACGCGAATTTCGGGATAAGGTGAATAGAGGGTGATTTAGCGAAAGGTGTAGCACATTCACACAAATGCATTTGACTTATTCATTTAGTTTACTAGGAGTTAGGTGAGATTTAAAAAAAATAGGCCCATGAACTGACGCAAAAGGTGGAAGGGAAAACGGACATCGAATAAGGTTATCGGTTCGATGAGTGAGTGACAGTTCAATCGTCGACTTCGATTTTGTCCATAACTTCAGAGCCAGCTGGAAGCAAGCGTGGTGACTTGTGCTTGAAGTAGATTATAGTAAGCGTAGACTTGCATTACATCTGCCGTACTCTCTTCCCTCCCCATCTGCGCTCGGTGTCATGACAAGTCAAGAAGACCAGAGTTGGGAGAGGGCGCAGCTGGTTGGCTTGGCAGGAGCCATCCCTTGGCTTTTTGGTAAGAACAGAGGCAATGGATCTACCCAAAAGGAACAAAATCCTGCCTATATTTGAAGCATCTGGGAAAAAAATAGCAGGGGAAGGAAGTTCTGAAATTATTTGTGCTGGAAAATACACAGCCTAGGTCATCAGGCGTCATCTTAGATCCCAGTTGATGTAAATATTAGAACGCCCCTCATCGCTACACAAACATGCCTGGCTGTTTTGGAAGAAGACGTTCGCAGGAAACGCATGTGGCCATATTCGCTCGAGTGAGATAGAGAGATGGCGGGAGACTTATGATAAATTTCGCCAGCATTAATGTCGCTCCTCCGTACAACCCTTATCCCCCTAATAATGATAATCCTCGCTATCCTCATCACCCATATCTTCTTCGTCGTGGTCATAAACGCTGCCGCCCCCACAACCACCACAAAAACCACTAGTTTTACGACTCCCACTACCACCAACACCGTCATCCTCATTAAGCTTCGTCATTTTATTTCCTATATTTATAATTTTGAAGCGTCAGTAGCAATCTGTTTCAAACAACAATCTCAATTTTAAAAATGAATCTAGAGCATGTTTGGTCAGCTGAATTTACTCCAGCTGGGCAGCTCGTTGCTGTTAATTCAATTAAGGTTGAAACTCTCTTATGACCCAATTTTTGGCAGCTCCTGTACTTTCAGGGCTAGTAACAGTCACCCGCGAGTTATTGATTTGGTTTATGCAATGTGAATGGACAAAGGTTTGAAAAGGGCGAGGGCTGCTTGTATGACCCACTAACCGGCAATGAACTACGACCACAATAAACCGGTAAAGAACACAAGGGATAGGATTAAGGCTAGATTTGGAGTTAGGGTTAGGTTGGCGGGTAGGTAAGCGTGGACAGGCGTGTAATACGGTCGAATAAATTGCCAAAAACAGCTCACTTGAGCGATGATGGTGGTCTTTTAAATTTATTTGTATTACCAACACTTTACCACCGCTCTTGATACCGTTTCCGTGCTCCACGCCTACCTATCGATTGTGGTCATTAGTACGGGTAGCAAAATAGATTGTTACCGGTTAGGGAAGTTGCACAAACAGTCCTTGCGCTGAAAATTATACAATGAACTCTTTACAAGTGTTTTATATAGACTAAAATAGATGTGGACATAACATCACATTTATTTCTGACGCAAGCCAAACTCTCAGTCTTAAAATAAACAGGGCACTTTGCGCCCTGGCCCCCTCAGACACTTGAGAGAATTTGTAAATTACGATACATAGATTAGATCTAGGGTGCATTTGAACAGAAGCAACTCCGGCCAAAAAAAACTTAGTGAACATGACTTCCAAGACTACGCAATTGAACCAGCACCGTGCATGTCCTCTGAACCAAACCATTCGCTGTGCTACACTTCATTGCCCGCCCACACCATTGTGAATAATTGCGGGGCATGGCAACGGCTGTAGATGAACAACAGCCGTCTTGCAGCTAAGCTGGTTCGCTTAGGGGTGGGAACGGGAAGGCCCCCAATCACACTGCCCCAGTTCGCGAATTTCGCACACACATACATCCATCATATTGTGTCAAGGTCTGGGAAGCAAATCCATTGAAAAAGATGGATAGTGGGTGCGGGGTTGACTATTAAAGACCAGAAGAGTACTTCATGTTAGCTTTTCTTCCTTACAGAACAGTCTTTTAAAGCGGCAATTTTTCAGAAACCCCCAGGGAGAACGTGGTTAACGTCCAGTTCCAATTTGTCTTCTTTCTCCCGCAATACGCACACAGCAGAGACGAGGGCTTCATTTTCGTTGATTTTTTGACGCTCGTAAGTTCAACACATTGCGCAGTATAAATATTGCTTAGGGAGACCGCAATCTGTGAACAAACAGACTTCACGAAAGAATTTTATAAATTTACTTGACTGCACCACATTAATCTGGTTAACTACTTCGTTTAATCTCCGAAAGATCGAACTGCTTACGTAATGAAGTCAAATCAACTGGTCAGAAGCTGACAGAAGTTGTGTGAAAAGGATTTTAGCTACCGGACGAACGTACCTAAGGCGTTTATTTGGAGGTTCTTGACTACAGTAATTCAATCGTTCTAAAGGCGATGGCGCTCGTCTGGGGCATTCAAAGGGCTTGCAAGAACTCTCTGAAAATTGTTTTCTGCGACAAACTAAGCTTCCAACAGGGACAAAGTGTTCTGACTGGCTCATTCAGAAGGAGAGCATACCAACATTATCTTGTGTGTCGTCATATACCAGCAAACGTTGCCCCTAGGTCCTTATCCTGGGCTAAGGCCCAACTTTAAGTCCGTGGCTCATACTCAGGGGTGCATGGGTCTATTCTCCTGCCTTGACACTCTTGATAACTATTCCGTATTGTCGCAGCTGGCCTTCCGCTGTGATCTGTTCAGTAGTTGCAGCGCAACAATTGCCTTGATTTGAGTGAATAAGATTTGCTGAAGTCTCTGTGCCGCGTCTGTGCGCGGAGTATTTTCGATGGGGCCTCTGTAAACAGGCGTTTCACGTCAGGTCAGCCATTGAGACCAGTCTCATATTCTGATGTCTTGACTCCCTTTTGGCACTGGGAACTGATGACCACCAGAAGAGAAAATGAGATTGGCACCGCACAAGTAATTTTCAAGATAATTCGTCAGCAAAGCATCGTACCCACTCAATCACCTCTATAACCAACCACCCCCATTCCTATACCGAAAGCTAAACCTCCATGGACTGGGTACATGCAGTATCAGAGCTGGTCTAGGGTAGCTGCAGTTGACTTCCCACTAACCCAACGCTAGGCAGTTGGGAAGCAATGCATCCTAACCAACAGGGAAGAAATCACGAAGGATGCCCCGTAAATGCCTGTCGTCGTGCTGTTGGACAAACTGACCGTGACTCCTGTACATTACACTGTTCAGTGCGGCTCGCTTTTCAAAAAAAGATCTGAAAAAACTCAGCGTAGACTATACGTTTCGGAGAGACCATAAAAAGGGACAGTTATGATTTGAAGACTACATTTACCATCAAAAAATGACCATGCTGGTGAGTTACCTTCTTTCCCGTGTAGGGAATGAAGTTCACACTATCGGTGCCTACACCCCCTATATTAACAATTAACGACGATGCGAAGGAGAAATTTCCAAGAATCAACAACTTCTCCTCGTGTCTGTGGACCAAGGAAGGTAAACTGCTCGTCTTCAAAGTCTACAAAGCCCAATTAACTTAAACTCACGCAACCTAGAAAGGAGTGCCCGATTATTATGGCCTAGACCGAGAATTCAACCGTCGTAGTCCCATGATGTCCACTATTTGCTCCGCAGCACGGTGGTATGGAGACGATGACTGGCGGTGGATTATGGTGAAGGTAGACTTTCGCTGCATCTATCTCAGTCTCTGTTACACCCCCACCTGGGCCCGGTTAAAAAACAGAATCAATAAGACCAGAGTTGGGAGAGGGCGCAGACCAACGCACTGGGGTCCACCACAAACAAGAAAACTACAACACATGGAGGTTTTTCTCGGATCCAGCTGAATGGGCGTGCCATAAAGGGCACAGTACGAAGGAGCCATCGCAGCCTAACTCTCTGTCCGCCAGTCAGCCATTCCTCACAATCATACACCGAGCTGACCATGTGGTCCGTCAGTTGACCACCTTCCAAGCCACGGCTTTTAACTTACCGTGCTAGCTTCAGTCGCGTCAAATTGTTTATAGTGAAGAAAATGCGTTGAGCCGTTGACCTTATTCTCTCCCTCACTCTTTCCCCCGCTCTCAGAATCAGGCCACCGTCCGAGTCAGTCAGCTGTCTGATGTGGGGGTAAGCGCAGTGGCTGACAGGGCCAAAGAGCCCTTTTTTGGCCCCTTGACACACACCAGGATTACCAAAACCAGGGGATAGGAAGGAGCCATCGCCGTAGGCCACTGACACGGTAACCGGCTAATTCTGTTGTGGAATTGCGCAGAAAAAACTCCTCAGTCACTTACGCATTTTTTCCGGCTTCTCATCGATGTTAACAGATGTATTACGTACTTGTCCGAAGGCGTGGTAACCGTGACGAAGGCTGAGTGGGGTACTCAGCGCCGAGCCGACTTTAGCAGCGTCGTCTTGTGAATGAGATGGCAAGCCCAACCGCGAGGACTGCCTCAACGGAAGATGCTCACGAAGCTGAATAGGGCCACGCTGGATCTGACTGAATGCTGGTAAGAACTCTCAAGCAAAATGTACACCAGCCTGGAGGATGTAAATAGAGAGCAATATTAACATAGATTGCAGAATACCATCCACGTCAATGTCACTGATGTCATCTGACACTATGATTGGTCCGACGACAACCATGACGAAATAGAGCAACGGATATCTGTAATAACCAAGTAATTTGTACAAGCAATAACGTGGATTTGTCCAAATGCATCAAAGATATAGTGAAATGAAAATTAAGGGATTTATTAGCAAAGCATACGAAATCTAAGAATACGCAGTTGTGGTGAAATGGTGTCCTTCTTTGTGCTCCAAACTAATCAGAAGTGCGAGATAACTCTATGCCAGTCAAATCAAATAGCCCCATATTGGAAAAATCGCAGTTACAGGGAAACTGCGTCAAACTCTTTAGATGTGTTGTCAGCCACCCACTTACAATCTGTGAAGAAGCTATTAAACGACTTCGTAAATGGAGAACAATGCTGGTTTCAAGTACCCACCGTCTGGGAGGAAAACAGGCACAACGTTATAACAGGCTTCGCATGAAAAATCATCGGGATGTAAAACTCGGTAAATCCTACCTCATGGAGAACTTGACATCACTGCTACAGGAGATGTGGCGAAAAGAATGAAGGTCACAAGATTCCAAGGTTGCATTTATAATTCCTCTATACCAAGGGAAAATATACCTCGAATCTGCAACAATCACCACGCATTCAAAATTTAAAGTAATGTTGGAAAAAACTTCGTCAGCACACCACCTACGTACTTAAATTCAAACCTGCCGTAAGGACTTCTACCGACAACCAGCACGTATTCCGAAAAGAATATGAAATCATCGGGATAATCTCCGCAATCTGGTAACTGTAATATAGATATCCAGAAACGAGGTTTAGTATCAATCCTACCTTTGTAAACCGCACTTATTTATGCGAAACCCTTTAACCATTATTTAGGGAATTTAAATGTCTGAACTGTTAATTATGACGAGAAGGCAGTTTCTTGATGACACAATGGTACTTATGATGGAAATAAATATATCCAGCACAGGCTTTTTCGGCGAAAAGCAAGGTTACGAGGGGCAATGTTCTTGCACTAATCGTCTTCGAGTTCAGGTTTTGCGCTGTGGTGCTTGGAATCTCCAGAGAGGATAGACTACACATTAGCACACGTTTTCGAATCGGTAGGAAATATCAAAACCTACAATACTCAGGGCTTTAAAGGCCAGTGGGCCTGGCTCACTCTTCGCCAATGATTTTGAATTGAACACGTCAGTTGAACCGAACATTTTACGAAGCCTGGACCTATTTTCTTCAGACAACTTCAACTTGGGATTATGAATATTACCGTCAAAGGCATAGGAGGCGGGAATAGTCACTTCTGACGGATTAGTCTTAATAAGCCAGCCATATACAATCGCAAGTGTTGCAACACCCGATGAGCGAACTCGAAACCTGTAAGTTAGAAGTTTAACGCTTTCACCTTTGAGCATAGACTTGTTTTCTTGTCGGTTTCAATCCCGAATATTGAAAATGGTGGATTGGCACTTACCGATCGTTTACGTGACTCCTTCGTCCAATTGTGCCTTGGGACTCACTCTTGGGCGCTACCAGCAGTCGCACTACAGCCAGAATTATAGGCAGAAGAATGCTTTCGATAAAGACAAGGGGTAATTGAATGACCGTTTCTGTATTAACCCTTAAAAGCCTCAGATTAAGTATAAAAACGCCGAAAACGCTTAATTTGTACCAAACGTTACTAACTGTCGAATACTCTTAACACACGATACCCACCAATGCAACTATTCACGCAGCGGTAAGTGATAGGGTGATCACCTGTTCGGTTGGCGCAACACCTAGAGCTGGGTATGGTTGGCTGATGACGGCTACGTAGCCAGAAATGACCATCCCAGACTCCCTGGTAATTATCGGTAATGTTCTTCAGTAGAAAAATTATAGTAACTGCAAAGCACTATCCCATGGACCAGCAAAGTCGAGGACGCTACAGCCCAAGTCTCTGAAGTTAGGCAGGCCTTTTTCATACTTCAAAGCTCAGTAGATATGTTTGTGGCAGCCTTCCCAGCGCGGCTGTACTAACAATACTACCGTACACAATGGAAATCCGCGCAATATAATAATTCCAAGCGAGAAAACTTGACTCCAGTGCAGAAAGCTGTCTACGAAGTACTTGGACGGTGAAGTAGCAGGAACGGGAACCCTACAACAAAATCCTGGGGTCGAGTAGCATGCTGTGCTCCTATGTCATGTTCAAGCGAATTCAACCACAATCGAAAAGTTACATAGTGATGAGGCCTAATAAATGCATTTCACAACGGCACTTACGTGTTAAGCCTTTGTAGGAACTCGCAGATAAGCTCTATGAAAGTGGACACATTGAAAACCCCTTTTACGAAGGAGCCCTCAGTAAACTACCTACTTGAAAATTCCCGATGAGCTTCATCACTCCTGTCCGCAACAGAAGATGATCAGGGCAATCATACATGCGTCTGGAACTATATGAGCAGTGACCAGATCCCATTTAAAGTCTTGAATTAAGATGATCCCCAAATTTGGGAAAAAAACTAACCTTGCGTCAAGGTATATGGAAACCAGGAGCAGTCTCATATAACTTGAAGAATTCTTCCACCATGCCCCAATACAATTGCGAAATAAACGGAAAACCTTTTCTTCTCCATTTTGGTACACATTTTCTCAGCATGCACTAGGCTTTGAATTTGGAAAACGTTATCTGACGGCAGGTAAACCTGGAAATGTACCATTCATGTGACAAAGTTAAGCTGCCGAAGGGTAAGGTAAGAAATATAGGACGAGAAAATACGTCAAATTAGGATTTTAGTACCAGTAAATTATCTCAGGAATGTGCGTGGATCTAATATGTATATCCAATTCGTTCATTACTATAAGACCGAAGGTAATTTTGGCCAGAATACCTTGTATGGCCGTCTAAACAGGACACGGTAAGAAGAAACGCCCACAAAGCATGTGGCTTTGCGCTAAATTCAAAGGAAATGATGTTTAGGAGTAAGTTTAGGGTAAGGTTTAAGTTTTATGCTTGGGTCAGAGTTGGGGTTAGGGTCATGATTAGTTAAGGGTTAAAGTTATTACCATTTTAACTGTAGAGTTTATATTTAGGGTATGGCTAGGGTTAAGCTTAAGGTGACAGGGTAGTTTTATGTTAGGATATGTGTTACCGTTAAGACCCGGGCATATGTACCCTTCCTGAAATTTATCGTAAGGCCACCTATTTTGAGCGGATTTTGTGGTTCCTATTCCCCTAGCCATACAAGGCATCCCTACCCTAATTTGATTTACATAGGCATGCTATTCTTACGTTTACATCTGTTGATTAGGTATCGCTTGGGTTGGGGTTTACATTTCGGATTGGGTTTTATGGATACTTTATGGGATAGGACTTCATTTAGGGGTAAAGGCTATTATTAGGTAATGGGGTTAGGTAGCAAAGTTTAAATTTATGACTAAGGGTAACGGAATAAAGTCTCATGGTTAGAGCTTAGGGGACCTCCATCCTTGTTACCTAAAAACCGAACAGTCGTGAACCACGCGTGACTATACTAATGCTCTCTCGACAACGAGAACTGCTACAAGATGGAAGGTCATTTTTCCCGTCACCTATCATCGGAGCCCTCCGGAGACGTCAAATACATTGAAACAGGGCAATGTTGAACAGAGAAATATTAACTAAAAGAATGAATAAACACAGTATCTGACCAAGGATATGGCTTGAGAGCATGGTTGTGTTAATTTTAACGTTGGACTCGTCCATCTGAGGCGGAAAATAACTTATTCGTATGTTTGATACAATTTCTTCTGAGCCGTCGACAAGAGCATTCAATTGCAGCTTACGCAGACTGCTGCTCCTCCTCACAGAAGTTCGGGTTTGATATCCATGCGGTGGTTGTCACTTAATGGAAGTACTCAATGAACGAGAAGTTTGAGTGCAGGCGTGGCGCGACGTTCTGAATAGTTTTCCATTCTCATATTTCACACACACCGTCAAGAATAACGTTCACTCTGACAAGGGACTCCGCTTATCGGACTATAAGTTCTCAAAAACTAATGATGGTGTGAGGAGGATATCGGCAAATGTGAGCTTTTGTATTAGCTGTCGTTACGCTGTAATTCCAGCGGTTAAATCAGTACCTCAATCAGTGCGTTGGAATTCACGCATGCTGAAATTGCAGCGTGACAACTTATCCAATTTGCTTATTTCATGCTGATGTGTGCGTCCCCTGCGTCAGTCCCTCCCGATGGACCACTACTAGGTACTTTAAACATTCTGATGGCATTCAGATACCAACACCCAATGATCATAGTGAATATACGGTTTCCAGATAGGGCATACTAAGAAGTGGTGAGTACTGGGATAAGGCTGCGTGCGTCTTTTCGTGTTCTTCTGTTATCGCGCGACTGTGTCATCCGTGCCTCTTGTCTATCGGAGAACGCAAGTTAATAATTCAGTGGAATAAACATTACTTCTTGGTGACGTTGAGTGTCATGAACAACGCACTCTCCAACCAATTACTGATTATCGGCGTACTAGGTCATTAGGAGCGAGGACCTCACCAGATGCGATAGGAATACACGATTAAGGAGAAAACTTCTCAGCTGTAGAAATTCAGACATTAGCACGAGCGAGATAAGTTTTATCTGCATTTACTGCTGGGCGTGAGATGGGCTCTTAATTACGGACATGTACGTTCGACTCCAACCCGACAGTCAATTAGGCCTCCCCGTCCGAGATGACAGCCCGTCAAACTGCAACACTGCAGTGGAAAGTTCATGCTTTTACACAATTGCTCCTCACTTCATTGCTAATCCAGAAATAACCTGTGCTTACCCTCAAATGTTGGCCAGCATAACACTTGAAAAAACTGGCTCTTTTTCTGAGCCTAACTCCATACTCCCAAAAAAATAATCTTAAAAGCCAAGATAATATCTTCGTTAAAAATTACTCAAAATGATTAAATAGACGGAGGAGAAATGGAGAATATTATCTCGGAAGTCAAGTTGTCCCAGGCTCAACACTGTCGACGCTAATAGGACACACAGGGATGGAAATACACGATAAAGATAAAGGTGATTTTAAATACTTGCTGGTGTCTGCACCCTCTCCTAAACATTCCGATATATGCTCGTGTCTGGCACAGTTTTATGGCTTCACAGGTTAAGCATTAAGAGTGTTTAGGCAAGTTTGGGGGGGGAGGGCGTGATCTCGACACTTTGTGCAGAAGATGAGAGAAGTCCGGTTGCACACCGTTAAAACATTGTCTATGTGGTTTTGAAAAGCAAAAGCGGGTATCGAAGAGGAAACGTATTCCTATTTAGTGGGCTGTATGTTATGTCCGCACGGATATCGCGACCAGAGGTGCAACTTTCGCCCACCGCACTGCACCGTGGCCAGACATTCATCTGATTGGTTCAAGTGTTGCGGCGTCCTTCTGTATGATTCGACACCGCCAGCACCACGATACTTTAAAAATGAGGTAGCCATCACTAGAGGTTCAAAAGCCCTATCTTGCTCTCACTGTTCCGGATCACGAATAACCGTGGGATTTTGCACAACTCGATGGCTTCAAATCACCTCTCAGTCGTCTTCTGCGTTGGCATAATGCTGACTATTATGGGTCTCCTTTCCACCTCTGCGGCCTACATGCTCTCATCCGGGTACCAATCTGATCAAAACTCCATGGTCTACAAAATGCCCCGTCGACATTCGAGTACGTTTCACACCATATATTGTCCTCGCCAGTGTTTTATGTTCAAAAAGCACAGCATTTCATGTGACAAAAGCGTTTTGATTATGAACACCCAGTTGATGGGGGATATTGGGTCTCGACACTGAAGCAGCGTATTTTTTTAAATTTAGAAGCCATGTTCAGCAGATTAGAGAATTCGTGTTGCTACCTTTAGACAATCGGCCTGTAGAAGCAAATGAAGCCAAAATAGTCAATAAGGATTTGGAAAACGCACAGATACCCAAACAGAAAGCTTGGGAAAAGTGCTATCGACGTCGGTGAAAACGGTCAAGCTGAAAATAAAAGTCAAAAAGAATAGTTCGTTTATCCACCATGGTAAGGGAATCTTGTGCATAAGGTCCTCTCACGGTATATGAAAGCAAGTAGAACTTAATTTACGTCCTCGCAAAATGACTTCGTTTCTGTTAATGCTGATGGATTTCGGTAAAAATGACTTACATGGCCTTCTATCCAGGACAGGAGGGGAGGAGCCGTCCGCACTACAGGTGAATGCATTGAAATATAGAAACTTATAGATAGGTTAATGATTAAGAGTAGGTTTTAGTTGAAGGTTGCATTTAAGGCTAGGGTTTATGTTAGTGATGAAGTGAGTTAGGGTTACGTTGGTGTTTGTTGTAGGGTTAAGGTTAAGGGTAAGCTTAGACTTAAGATTATGGCTACGGTTTAGGTTTATGGTAAAGCGAATGTTAAGGGTAGGACACCTAATCTTTACCCTTCCTAGAATTATTCACAGGATCACCGTCCTATTTAAGGGAAATATAACTAATCCTTAATGGGATTTCTCCTGAGCACACAGTCGCCCATTTGTTGGCGGTGAGTACAAACAGTCCGGAAATGTTTGCCTCGTCTCAGCTGCACACAATTCTTTTTCCTGAGCAATAAACAGAACGTTACTCTTCACCATATTATATTTCTCGGGTGGACTAAGATACTGATGGGTTTTGGTCTGTATACCATCTACCTATCTACCTACCTACCTCATAGGGCAGGGCCATAGCTGATGTAACCAAAGGTTTCACTGCTATGCCTCGAAAGATTACTTCTTTCCATCCACATGTCGCTTTTTGCCCCAGTTCCGCTTACTAACGATACAAACGTCAGTAAACAATAATATTGCTATCTACTGACACGCATAGATTACGTCTTTTGTTCAGTTTGCCATAAGAGAGATCGATAACATCGCGACGTCCTTACTCAATGTTTGATGTGTAGATTGTTTGCTACTTCACATGGAAGCCTATGCCCACATTCAACTGAATGGATCGTCAATATTTGTTTGGTCGACTACTGTGAAGAAATAGTTTAATTGATGAAGTAATCTATATCTACGGCAGGAGGGCGATCTATTCCTTCAGCTAATTCCTCTCCAAAATAAACATATCTCACAACTGCCGAAGTTGTGAGTATTTCGCAACAAGAGCCGACTGAAGGCTTACTTTATGCTCATCCGTGTATAGCGTGATCTACTGTTTGGGCTGTCTGGCTAAGTTTTAACTGGATACGGGCCCATCCGAATCCAGATGACCTTGGCCGTCGTGTGTCTGTTCATTTTAGACATCTATGGCATACGCGTGCACTATAGTAGGAAATTTGGTTACTTTTATCCCTCATGGATTTAATGCACAGTAGCTACAAAAAAAAAACTTATTCAAAATGCACCCAGTTGCCTTATTGCAGACAGACCGATATACAGACAGACAGACAGAGGGAAGTGACATTTTAGATGTCATAAAGTTCTCCAGCCAAGCCTCCAATAACTATAGGTAACATGTTTTCTTCGGTAATCCGAACAAACTTAGGCTACAGTGCGTACTTTTCGCAGGCGTGTCCAACCCTCTGGCGTTGTCCTAGCGCTGAATTATGTGTTCCAGCCAAGTCTTGGCGCATAGCCAGCGAGTCGATGGGTGTTCTTTGGATGAAATAGCCATCTTCTTCAATTTTTGAAACTTGATTGAAAAGCGTTCAAGTCCATACGATTCAGATCTCATCCTGAATTCGAGGCTACCATAAACACATCCATATTCCAGGCCACACACAGTTGCTGGCATTTTTGTCGACAGTATATTAACAGCACTGAAAAAAAAACAAAACAAGTCATTTTTATGGTAAAAATTGTTTGACCAATTTCAGATATTTACGTTTATCTCATTACAACAAAGTACTAATAAAATGGGCATTTAAGGGTATTTGATTAGTTATCGCCTGAAAAAGAGTAACAATATTAGGGGTATTCAGGCGTAGATTTAGAGCATATATTTCTAAGAGTAATGTTGTAAGATTAATTTTAAATAAAAGGAAAGTTTTGTAGGATGATAGTTGATGGCATTTTGCTGTTTGAACATTATAATAGGCAGTTATAGGCGTTTTTTCTGGGGTTTGAAGTATTCGCGGATTTGAGATATTTGCGTGCAAATGTGGTTCCCGATCCCCCGAATACTGTGGGTTGACTGTATTGGCTGTAGAGTTAGCGGCGGCCGAAGCAAAATTAACCTTGCGTTTACTACCCATTGCTGTGCCTTTTTTTCCATGTTTGATGCTTTTTTCGAAAACAGTAACTACCGCGACCGAGTACTTTTCTTTTTCCTTTTGTTTTTCGTACCTACTACGGTTGTCACTCTTGATTATACCGTGCTGCTACTGAAATTGCAAGCGATATTTACCTTCACCAGCAATTTCCCTGAGCTTAGTCGCCTATCAGCTGGTATTTCAAGGTTAGCTGGCCAAACTCTGTCTCCCATGAGGAGTTTCAGAGATTTAACTTATATTACGGGGTGCATAAAATTCGAGTTCCCGCATGATCGAACAATTTACTTTTATTATTCTGAGCTTCAGAATAACGGAGGTACGCTACAGTTAACAAACCCTAAACTGAACACCAAAGGATACTGAAAAATAGCCCGTTATGTGGGTATTTTCTTTGAAGCATCTTCACACCCATCGAAATGTAGCAGGAGTTATAGTTAGTTTTCGTGTGGGGGCCACCGCATGTCCTCAGCGAATGGAGGTCGGTCATGTCTGCAAATATGCCCCTTTCTAACTAAATGTCATCACCCTCACTGCTGTCTGTTGCCCGCAGAAATTGTTATCAAAGTAAACGGAGGAGGTTGGAATATCCCGTAAGATTTTAGTGTGAAACCGGCCCGATGAGGGTATCCGCTCTTCTAGTTTGGTTTTTCTTATGTGCGTCCGCACACCGCGGTTCATATGAGGGTGGAGATATCACGGGGATCAGATTACCCAACGCATGGCCGAGCAGAGGATGAGAACTCATCACACGGTGCCACAACCAAATGCCGACCAAAAGTGATAATTGACGAGAATGGCAAAGCGCAACGTTTTTTTTCATACAGCTTTTTGGTGCACATTTTTGTGCAAAAAAGGGTCCGGATAATGCGCGTCTTGTGAAATGCTGGTGACCGTAAGATTGATACAAATAATAGAATTGCCTCATCATATTTTTATTGAATTTTTATGTTAACAGGGGATAAAAACTCTTTTTATTCTACTTCACGTGCGTGGAAACCGCATATAACCCATTTATGATGAAACATGGATACATGGCAGTGAAAAATCAATGCAAAAAGGCAATAAAAACCTCCAGTAGGGTAGGGGGCACTCACCAATTTTGTTACGGGACTCACTCGACCGGTCGCTGCGTGACTGCATATTGGGCTAGAAATCGAGTGCCAAGGTACAACGGGACCCGGTGATCGCCATTCTGTCGTAGTTAGTATACCTGGTCCCAACTGAGAGGCCAATAAGCTCGTTGCTCAGTGCTTAGAGCATTCGACTGATGAACCAAAGTTCCCGATTTTGAATCCCTGATGTCCCTAACGTGGGCTGGCTGATGATGGCTATTAAACGAGAACTGATCATTCCCTTCTGAATTGTCTGTGCTGGTGAAGTTTCTTGGCACCAGTCATTGCTCCAAAAGTGTGTCTATGGTACAAATGCATCCATCGAACAATAGCTGCCGCGCAGAACATGGGCAACCTTTGAAGGAGAGCAATCAACTGACTACGACTTCCCATACATGATTTAAAGAGTCTTAAAATTCACCATATGATGCTAAAGCATGCGAATGCACTCAAGGTATGCAGCAAACGATCCGGCACGGATAAACTTTTGGTACATAGAGCACCCATTTTAGTTCGCGAAGAGCTAGTCCTTCAACCAGTGCAAGACTCCATTGCTCCACAACTGCATTTGCAACAAAGAAATTCGGGGTGGCGCACGGGAATAGGAACCCCCCGTCCAAAGTACTGCAGGTGATCTTATGCTAATTTCCAGCAAGTGTAAACATACCCGTGCTCCTACCCCAATCTTAAGATAAACACCCAATAAACTCTCGAAAATAGCCAAGAAACTTAATCTTCACCGTAATATCTAGCTGAATTTTAACGTTAAATTATCCCAATGTTAATCCTAATATTTACTTAGGCCCTCCCCTAACCCTACTCTCATGTTCCCCACATTTAGAATGTGTTAAACGGAGCTAAGTCAGTCCTCTGCGAATTGAGGTTAATTTCGAAGAATGTTCGCATTACATGGGCATGTATAAGTGAAGAAGAATAAGAAGAAGAAGAAGAAGAAGAAGAAGAAGAAGAATAAGAAAAGAAGAAGAAGAAGAAGAAGAAGAAGAAGAAGAAGAAGAAAAGAAGAAGAAGGCTATTCATTCGCCGGAATCACGTCTTTCTTCATGTCTTTTCTAACATTTACTTTAAAGCCCCAGAAATACTGTGGAAATAGGAAACGTCCAATTTCACCCATTAGGAAGTAACTATGAACACCCAGGGCATTATTCTTTTCAAGAAAGCTCACGCATCAATTTTTCCTATCAGTTTAAGCGAATGCCCACTTTTTTCCCATTTTGAATAAACGCAAAAAACTGGCAAGTAGAGAACATACGCGGAAAAGCTCGTTTTTTAAAGTACATGAGAACATCGGACCGTGAAAGGTCCAGAGGGAAAGCTTAGCCCTTCACCTGAGCTAAGTTGCATGCATTTTCAAACTACTCTTCCATGAAATTCTATTACTGTCCCAAGAACTATAAAAGTAGAACCGCAATTAGGACAGAATATTGTGACCTGATGATGAGTCCAACTTACCTTTCGGTCGTGAGTGAGTTTATAGTCAGACCAACTTGCGCAGTAGATATCACACTGTCACCTCTCTCACTCATCGGATTATGGTGGCAGGACCGTATAAAGCCGACTGGACTTGGGCGCAGACGCAGTTGCTATCAAAGTCAACCAACCCATCTACGCGTATCTCACACGACCTGGTTCACAAAACACCTCTCAGGACTTCGTCTGTCGGGGCCGTTAAGCTGATGATTCTTCCTGAGTCCGGTTCATAGAATAAAGGCCCTGATAGGTCTTCGTCTGGCTATGTTGAACAACGTAGACACACGTTCATCAGGCGTGTATTCCGACAAAAGCAGAAGAGACTGGTGGCATAAACCTTCGTTGTCTCTTACAGCCAAGGGAAAGCTTCAAAATTTATAATGAAGGAGTTGCACCCGGTCTTCGGGACAGCCGAAATTAGCCTTTATTATATCTTCTTGCATTTTAGCGAAATTAAGAGTCTTCGCAGAATGCCGCAAAGACTGCAACAGCCAGTGCAACCACAGCCTCTACGCCTATCTCGCTAACAAGGTTAGAAACTCTTTCCTTAAAAGTAAAGGTTGTTTCGTTTTCTTCAAACACTTCTCTCGTGGTTTTTATCGAAGCAGTTTTGTTAACTTGGTTTACCTCGTTGGGAACAAGGTACACAAGGATCTTTCATAATGTGCGAATGCCTCCGGGTCTTGTAGAAGCCTACGTGCAGCCTCTAAGGAGGGCTCTTGGATCTTTGACCTGGAAATGTAACCGCTGTCAAGGAGACTTCTGGCTTTTAAAAAATATAAAAAGGACATTTTTCTGGCAGAAATAATTTTAAAGGATGAAATAAAGGAACATATAAAGATTTCAGCATATGTGTTAGATATGGTTACCAGGTTAGTACAAAGAGTGCAACTAAGAGACGAGGTTGCTAACTGATGAAATTAAATTAGGCCAAACTTCTGGAAGTCGGGTCCTGATGACCTCTACCTTTTCAACCGCCTCCGTTCATGCTAGGTTCGCACAGCGAGCATTCCTAGGCGACGAGTTTGTCAATTTGTTGCCTTCAGTGGAAGTTCTGTGAAGTGGAGGCCTATCTGATCAGCCACAGAAAGCGGCTGTTTCGGAGGTGAGCCTCAGTCGACTTCTTGTTTTACCAGTCAGGGAGCAACGCAGCCATGACCAAAACTCACATAGTCAATAGGGTTTACTTTCCTTTTTTGCTAAGGTGCCTTCTCTCTATTATATTTTATTCGAAAGAATGGGGATTATGGACAAGTTCTTCTTCTTCTTCTTCTTATTCTCCTTGCCATTAGAAGCAGAAAATTACCGTTAACTTGCCGTTCCGATGCGGCTCATGTGTGGCTATATATGACGGGATAAATGCTGAAGGTTATCACAGCCTCAGTACCCATCCCCATTTCGACGTCAAAGATGTCCAACTAACCCTGACAGCTAAGACGATGGCATCACTACCATCGGCATCCAGGTCCACCATTTTTTCCCTCAGCATCACTGTAGGGATCGACAAATAATCTGACAAAGAAGATGGCAAAGACGACTTAATAGACACGCCTTTCCAGAATGTAGAACACCTTGCAGAGCTTTTATCACTAAATGAGTTCAACGCATGCAGATGAAACATGTCAAGCGGGCAGGCGGCTGACAGTAGGGCGAGGGGGGTGTTCTACAGTTTGTTGCTGCCAGACACCAGATTAATCCTACTGTTGTTACTTTTAACGCTGGAGTGTTTTCGGTGCCAGATCTGTTGCCTTCTTCCCTCAGTAGTGCCCGGTGTCAGTGGTTTCGGAAGGCGTCTAGAAAGGGAGGCAAATGCGAATAAGACTGTGGAAGAGGGTGGAAGGATATATTCTGACAAATGACATGCTCCGCGAGGTCATCGAAGCCCTGCAAGTTCCCAGTCCAGCCCAACCGCGACTCTTAGCGAAGAGTGGGCAGTCTTTTTTCAGGGGGAGGAGAGGGGAAGATAAGGGAAGGGATTACACCCTACGTTGTCTGTCACTGTCTCACTAAACCTTATTTTCCTTTTAGAAAGAATGCTTCACTTGTCTTTTTGAGTGTATGTCAGTATTCACAGAACAGGCTGAGAAGATGGGGGTAAGTAAAATGAATTTCTTCGGTTAATTTCGGGGATTATCTGACAGCGCTTTGTTTTACTTGGACTTTCTATAATATTGGTGCAATTTACTGTATCCAACAGTGAGCATGTTGAGAGTGTCGTAGCTTTATTAAGTTCCCTTTAATTTTTTTCGTCTTTCAAATAAAACGAAATTGTTTTTATTAATTTCAATGGCCACACCATCTTTGGTTCACTGAATTTTTCTGTACCAGGACAACGATGAGTATCACTACTGACATTAATGATAATGGCTGTCATAGTACAGAGTTGGACTGCTGTTAATATCTTTGCGGTAGTCCGAACACACAAAGAATTGCTCGCATGGAGGTGGAGCCACAGAGGAAATACGACGTGTGCGTCCCGTAATGCAAGCGTCACTTCAATTTGACGCCACCCTCTGAGTTTGTTAACGTGAGAGACTATAAGGTACTTATATAAATATTCCTGAGGTTTGAATTTGAAAGCTTCTCTAAATTCGTCAGCGTCGTGTCAACATGAGAAATTGCGACGGCTTCGACCAAGCAACATGCCTACAAAACAGTTGCTTAGTTTTTTTAAAAAATATAGGTCTACTATCCAACTGATTAGTAATTGAAACAGAATGGTGGAAACCAAAACGCGGTGGCCCTGAAAGATTCGACTAGATTTTTTATAAAATGTACGCAGTTGCCGCAGGTTCATGTAAGGTAGACGAATGGTTGTGCCCCTGAACTTTTAGAATAGGTTTTCGTAAGCCAAGCTCATTTGTCCATCAATAAAAAAATCGCAGTTCTGCCAGCTGATGCACGAACTTACCTTGGACCACCACGCAAGGGAATCCAGTAAATCACTCAAACATTACTAATAATTCAATTGTCATGCACATAGATCCAGAGAAGGACCCACGTTCATCTGCTTAGGCAGAAAACGACCGTAAGCCGCTGTCGAACCGAAGTATATCAGCTGCCTTGTTACTAAAATTTTCATCTTTCTTCGCAGTCATAATTTATCAGGCGATAAACCATGTAATAAAAGGGGTATTCAGACACTTGTGCATGCATTTCTGTATACTTATAGAGGGCAACATTTTGTCGCTGCGAGTCACTTTACTCTGAGCTGAGATGTGAGCAGACCCTTTTTCACCTTTTCCCCAGATTCAGGTGCTGAGCGAGAAATCGAGCAAGCGAGCGAGGCACGCGGCCGAATTTGGCGATGCTGCTAGAAAGAGACTGAGGTTGAGGCAGACCCAAACGAATCCGCCCACATTCGACCTGCAGGATTACAGAAGGTCGCCGTAGTCTCCCCTCCCCTGTCCCGTCTCTCCACACCCATCCATCCACCCGCTCCCCAGTAAGACGTCCCACCGACAAAGACCTGCATCGCCACTCCATGTCCAGTTCGCGCAGGAGTGCGATCCTAATCGGTTTTTACTGGAAAATTTGATTTTTACGGGTAAAACCTCAGGACGATTTTGACTGCTAAGCTCGTTATCAATTTGTACGCATACACCACCACACTCAGAGTACTGACTCTCCTTTGGAACTAATCTGTTCGATTTATAAATTTTCCCTATGCGATCACCTCTTGACCCTATTTAAATTTGCCTACTCACAGTTTCGGTCGATTTTTTTTCAAGTATGTTCATACCACCTGCTTAGAAAACTGGTAGTCTTCGTTCTGACATGGTGACATTACGGTGTGCACCCAAAATTGTTGGACTCGTTCTGATTGAGGACTGCAGTTGCGTCCTGATAACCATTTACCTATTTCTTCCGTGAGATTTACTGACTGTCTGGATTGAAGTTTAATTTAACGTTAAGGATGACTTATATGACCCCCCCCCCTTTTCGCCTAAACAGGATATAAGAACAGGAAACGCCCGCAATACAGGCGTAACTCTAGCGAAACTAGGATTAGGTTACTGGTTATGGTTAAGTTTAGGAGTAACTTTAGAGAACGGGTTAAGGTTAGCGCTAAGTAATTACCGGTTAGGTTTAGGGTTAACGTTAGGGGTATTGTCCTCTGTAGCGTTAAGATCAGGGATATACTACTATGTATATGTTAAGGTTAATGTTCTGGTTAGAACACGGTAATATTTACTGTTCGTTAAATTATGCGCAGTTCCACCTCTATTTCTTGAGTGGGGCATTTCGATGTTTGTGTATCGTTTAGGGGGGCAATATAACTCATCTGTAACAGTTTGAGTAAAAAGAGCGGGATAACAGATCTCTTCTACACTGATATTCAGATGTGTCACCAATCTCGGTCAGCCTATATGCAACTTCTTAAACCTCGTTTGCAAAGGAAATCTGACATTTCTTTGAACAAGGCGGTGAGTGATGTACCGTTGCTTTCATCTAGGCGATCGCCTATATCCCTGGCTGTTTGTACTTGCCTGACTGTGCGTACGACAATCTGTTTATTTTACCCTCCTAGTTCCTGTCTTCTTTTGTGCCAATGAAATGGTCGGGTAAGTCAGTTTTGGCCAATAGCATTAATTCTCGTAACTTAAGACGCACATACTTGTTCCTATTTTCCAAGAAGCTGCAAAAGGGAAGAGCGTCTGTTGTCAGGAGCTGGAAGCAAAATTAAGCCTACTGGGGGAAGGAAGCGGCTGAGAGTGTGCGTACAAGATAGACGGGACGTTCGTATTTCAAGGCAGAAGGGCAGCAGGGCAGGGCTCACTAACAAATGAACTGAACCTGAATTTTAATCAGGCTGTATCTTTCTCGTGTCGCTGAACGCCTGGGAATAGTTTATTAACGAAGATGGATGTCAGCAAAGGTGAGGTAGATTGAACAGACTATGTCCAACTTATGCCACTAATACCGTAAATCCCCAGAAAGATTTTGGATCCGGATTCATCAAGTTCTTACAGACAAAGACAAGCGCAGGTGAACAAACATGTGGAAAGATTCCTAGCCAAGATTAGAAGAACTGAGAGGACTATTTCTGGTCTATTTGAAAAGCTTGTGGTTTCAGCAAGATCCCGAATGTGCAGATATGCAGAGTTTTTGTGGTTTATGACTGCTAACTCCCATGTAGTTTGCTACGGAACACAATAATCTCTGCCGGTGCCCACGTTAAGCAACTTTCATTGCAGAGGCTACACATCTGGACAAGTTGGTGAGGAGAGAGAGCGAAGCAATCCTGCTCTGGAGCTTTTACGCCCCAATGCAACCCGACACCACTGTCCGGCAGTCGCGCGTGGTCACTGCGATGCACGTTTGTCCGTCTGCGCTGCTAAGATGGAGGAAGCGTCGGAGGATGCGGGGCGGGGTGGGGTGTGTGGGGGGGAGACGGCAGATGGGAGGAGGCGCGTAGTGGTTTTGCGTCGTCTGGCCTTCCACACGCGCACCGGCACATAGCTGTGAGCCCAGGCAGGCAACTAGTGCGATCATGTTGATACATTTGTCTGGTTCGCGTTGCCATGGTTCCCCTTGCGGTCTTGTGTCAACAGTCACAGGAGCATCCGCGTAACCCAATCTCTGAGGTGAGTCTGTCCTCGGAGGGGAGACTGCGGTAGGTCCATGTGCGGAATGTTACACTAAGCAGCCGGAAGCACTTTGAAGAGCACCTTCTGGATGGTTGTGGTGACGAAAGTTATGTCGTACCCATTTCGTATGGCTTGCGTGCAGGAAATTATAATGGCAGTACAGAATTCGCTAATAGAAGCGAAGAGGTGAGTTCCAGGAAGTAGTCGCGAAGAAAGAGACACGATCTCTGAAAGAGGAGCTTTATTAGCCTGACATTTCGGATTCTCACTCGAATCCATCATCAGAGACAGAATTCAGAGAAGAGTAATGGATTGCCCAGTTGTTGAAGTATGTATAGGAGGTATTTGCTACCTCACTACAGGCCTATTACAATTGGCAGCTCCCGAGTGTATCGCAGGGAGTCGCAGATTGTGTCATAATTGGCTGATGGACCAGACGTTGCACTGTGGAGTTGCTATGCGCCTGTCAAAAGTATCGGCTCCCACGCTCATCACATGTGACTTCATATGGTGCGATAATTGCCCGCAGTCGAGTTGCTGACGTCTGAAGTTTCGTCCTCGGTCAGGCTATGGTTTCAGAAATTGTGTCTCCTTCGCAAGTACAGCATTTCACATATATTTGGTTAAATTTATCAAAGTGATATTTTGAGTGGTGTTAAAAAAGGTCTGTTCCAAACTTATACGATGTCTGGAAAGCAAATGCATAACGCAGCTGCCACTGACTAAGCGACGCGGATCTGTTTCCTAATTCCTTTATCCTTGAACTGTTGGATCTCAAGACTCGAGTAGTTATTACTTGAGGCCGTGCACCACAGGTGTTTGGTCAAGCTCTTTTGGGCCTAATGATCAGAACGTAGAATTGGCTGGAACATATAACTGACAATCGCATAGGCGTCCATGACGCGGGGGAATATCTTAGTTCTTTGAAGAGCACAAGCCCGCTCAGTTTACGTCTCTTGACATGTTGTATTTGCCAAGCTTGGCAATGGCTACAAGAGTAAATAGTATCAGCGAGTCACTTTGACCCTGGGGTGCTTGCTTGTCAAACTTCATCCCTTTAAATCCCAATACGGTAACGGTAGGTTATGTACAGCACCATGAAAGCTAGAAACTTTAGGCTCATATAATACGGGATCGGTGGTAAAAGGGGTTTTACGGGTGGGGCAGTAAGGTCGGTTACTATAAGATGTATACGGTCCTTGCAAAATTCATTTTTTAAATTTACGAAGTCGATAGTGCACATCTGTTATGAAGTCTCAAATAATTTGATAAACAAAGTGAAAAGCGGCTTGAAAGCCTTGGGATGAGGTCATTATCGTTAAACCCTGTTGCTTCAACATCGGCGTAAAACGGATAGTTGTTCTGGCGTGAACCATTTGCGAATTCGACACTTTTCCACAGCCGAGCATAACGCAAAAACACGAGCCTGTAATTTCTGGCTTTCTTGGTGCTGTACATTAACTGCCGTTGCGCCCAATACCTGCGGAGGACAAGGCAAACACCCCAAATACCTAGTCTTTAGACATCCTTGACTTTTGCTCCCTCTTGAGTCTCAGACTAGACAACTTAAGCGCCTTGCAGTAGCACCCTTCTAAATGTCTGTGATCCGACCTTTGGTGACGGAAGCCGTAAAGCAGGACGTCCTTTTTCGCCCTTCTGACCAGTTTCTTGATAGTAGTGATCGGAGGCCGTAGGAAGGAACGTTCCCGTTAAAAGGAACTCGAGTTCATCTAAGCGGCTGCTCCATTTTACCTCAATGCACCTGAGGTCTCACACCGTGAGTCTTCTGTGGATTGCTTCTTTACGGGCTTATAAGCGGGTTAAATCGTGGTTGGCTGCGCGTTCCCTCAGCACATTGCTTTCGATACTTTTCAAAAAACTTTTCCTGTGGATCGTTGTGAATCTCGGGCTTCAATTCAAGAGTATCCTTTCACTGATTTTGAAACAGGTTAATCTCAACAAATGAGACGAAGAGTGCGGTTAATACACAATATTGGGCAAAATACGTGGCAAGAAAGTTAAACAATTTCCTCTTACAAATCCAAATGTCCTGATGGCAGTTATGCCACAAATAACGGATTTAATTAAAAACGCTCGAGAGTGAAGAATTGGATACAGAGACGGCAGGAGGAAGGTAGAAATTTGAAAGTGTCCAGGGCGCATTTTTGCTGTATAGCTGGCAGTACGGTAGGCTTATTAGTGCTTACTAATGGCAGTTTAACCTACACTGAAGGTAAATAAACATCCCATACATCAAATGGCTAGGTATTTTGCGAACCGCTTTAATAGGAGCAAATCTCAACCAATTATAATTCATCAATTAGTAATGATTAAGACTGATCACCCAGCGGGACAATTTGTTCACTATTGTCAACTATCGAACTGGTCCAACGTCAGTGATAGTATCAACAACAGAACAAGCAATATTTAACGGGGACGAGGGGTACAAGCCAATCAATGATCAATGACGCGAGTCTGGAGGAGCCTGCATCCTTGATCATTGATTAGCTTGTAACCCCTATCATTATTGCCTATTCTATTGGTGCTGGTATTTCTGGCGATTTCGGAAGCGCAGGATAATGAAAAACTTGTTCAGGCGCTCGATCAGTCTTCTTCTTCTGCTTCTTTATTCCTGCATGCGCCTGGAACTCAAAAAATTGTATTCATAAGCTATTCCATGTGAACATGTGAACAGGAGACCACATCACCAACCACCACAGAAATTCAGTAGACAGAGTCGTACCGATAGTAGGTCATTTAAGCAGAAATACAAAAGTGTTGTTTCAATAGATTTAACTCGAATAAGATGATTCAACAATTAGAAAAGGGCGAATACATGGAAACCGAGGGTTCTGAAGCCTGCCAGTCTACCACGCAGCCTTAGTAAAATGTTGTGAAAGTGGGTCAGGTGCCAACTGACTGCCGAAAATGGTGAAGGGCAAAACAACTTTAAGAATTGGCCTTTCAACACGAGAAGTTTTGTGAATATTTGTGCAAGGTGAATCATGTAGCTTCCCAACAGCAGGATACTTCTTGTTAAGTATCTTTTGGTTAGTTTTTGAACACTTTTCGCTGCCATAATTTGCATAATTTGACTTTCAGTATGTGTTTATCGGATGATGTTCAGTATTTTTGTTTTTTATTCGCGATGTAATTTACATATTTCTTGCTAAACGTGCGAGTGGAAAATAACAAGATGCATCGAAAGGATCATAAAAACCATACTTTGTATCATTTTTTAGCAAAATTGCTAGTAATATTTGTGAAGACACAACTTACCTACCTGTTTCAATAAATTTAAGTAGATGCAAACTATTTTGCGAGCAAACTGCCCGTCAGCCTTCTAATTAACGAGTGGCAAAATATAAATATGTCATTACCAAGAAAAGTTCTTGTTGAAGGACGAGAAACTGCCGCCATGAAAGCCTCAGTCGTGTGGTACCCCTACAGGCATATGTCTAGTCCGAGTGGTCATTGGACTTTCCTTTTGCACAAAATTGATTATTAGATTGCGAATTTTTGCAACACGAACAGAATACACACGTTCCTTGCATTGGGAGGGACTGGCCATCCGTTAAAATTCTAGCCGCGTGGGCGGAGGTGGTGATGTACGCGATGAACTCTCATCGATCGCTTACGGGACTCACTTGTCTCCTTCTGCCTTTGGGCTCACTCTCGAGCCCCGCCAGCAGCCGCAAAGCCGCTAGTATTAGGGGCGGATTAACTTTTTACCGACAAAAACAAGAGAATCTGAAATGACAATTTCTGGCTCATTAGTCGTCATCAGCCAATCATACCCAACCCTATGTGGTGCATCACCGCCACCACCATCTTTACCACCACCACCAACACCACCACCACCACTCGGATTGGAACATGGTTCCGTCCCTTCCAGTTGGACCCAGCCAAGTAACGAGCGAAATGGCTGTGGTAAAATGTGGTTGCTTTAACTATATATAACCTACTTAAGAAACGCCCTGACTGAGTTTGGAAGTCAAAAAGGCCAATGAATTGAGAACCGTCAATTCTAAGTTTAATTCTGCAGACAGAACCACTTCACATTTCACTCTGTATAGTACGTAGCTTTAATATCAGGCAGCTTATAGTCGTGCCCTTTTGAGATGTCACCCTATGTTTTGTGCAGAAGTGAACCTTTGACTCGTTGTCTTTTTCCCGACCCTTACCGCTCCGAAGGCGGCAATAATTTCTACCGCGCACACCACAAAAATAGGCGTGGCGCTAGTGGACTTCAGTGCGTTAAATCCGCCCACAAGCATATTCTATACGAGCTCGTTACCCCTTTTTTCTCTGAAAATCGTTGTCTTCACGTTATTCTTCTGTAGCCCAACGAAGGGCTACACATGGTTGCGTAACTAATACTCCTAGTTCAAAATTTAGCAGTGATATACAAATTTGTGAAATCTCCCAATAAGTTCCACGATCGGCCTTTGACTTTATAATAATTATCGGGGAGTTCGAACTTCTTAAAAGGGAATGGTTTGCAAACATCATGCTCGTAGATTTCGGCCTGTTCGATATATTATTAATAAGTAAAATTGGTCCAATGTGCGTGGCACGCAGAAAAATTCCGTGTTCAGTAATCCTAACTCGACAAAATCCGTCGCGTAAGTCTTTTGTCATCAGCCTTCCTCGTAGTTTTGTCAGAAAATCCCCCTTTGCTAACTAATACTAAAGTTTCCTCATTAATTAATGTGAGAAAGCGAAGTTAGCAAGGATCTTATTTGCAAAACACGTTACTGCAAATTCCGAACCAATTACTTTCAATAGTATGCATTCAGATAAATTTCTGAAGAGCAATCATTTTTCCTGGGAATTAATTCAGAAAATAACAAGCTGTTTGAAAATTTACACACTTCTGGCATAGAAGGTTACCCCAATATAATTATCAAGAAGGTACCTGACTTTATCGTTTGCTTAGTCACATATTTTCAGGCTACACTTCCAACGGATTTTATCGTGCGAAATGGAATATCAAATCTCTATGCGACGGAGTACTCGAGTTTGGTCTGAGCCACGGATAAAGTTGCCTACCACGATGCTTTTATGACGGAAAGTTTGCTGTGAGGGTCATATGAAGTTGTCTGCGCGGGCGGCTCATTGGCTTGTACGAGTGCGTGAAATTTTTCAACGTATTTGTCGGTCTTTCAACGCTCTGGCAGAAAAAAACTCCATCAGAGGCCACCGGATTATGCCTTGTCCTGTAAGAAAGCGAGGACATCTGTACCACTTTGTCGTTGGTCCCTTCCCCATGAGCTTTCAAGTGAGTTCTCAGGAATTTGGTGGTGAAAAGCTCAGTTTCAACAGTAGATCAGAGTGGAAGGGTGAAAATCAAATATGCTATATGGTATATTGCTCGCAGAATTCTCTGAACGCTGACTAAGTAAACTGGGTGCCAGAAGCCGAAACGAAGAAACCTGGAAGGCCATGTTGGCTGGATATGTGTCGTAGGAAGGCGATCGCTGGATTCAGTGTAGCAATCTCCGCCCAATTTGAGTGGGCGTAGACCAAGATGGGGAACGAGACCCTGTCAAGTGGGCCAGTGAAAGCGATAGACACACACGACCAAGGCTTCACCAGTGGTTTCCAGGATACTGACGATTGACGAAACGGCATTTCGGCAGTTTGTTGACATCGGGCACTGCGTCGATTCAGCTCGGAAACGTCGCTGTTAATACCTGGTCAGTAGGCAAAGTTATGAACAAAGGATATCATTCGACTGATACCATAGTGAGCACAGTCAATTTGGAGGCGCTCATCAGGTTAAAGTGAAGATGGAATCAACGTAGGGTCTGCAAACATGAGGCAGGCGTCAACCACAGATAGCAATGCTCGGCGTGGAAAGAGTGTGTGAAGATTGCCAGTAGGAGCAGTGGTTGGCCAATTGTTTTGCACGTAGGTGGTGGAGGGCAGAATCTTGTTCGATGACGTGGGATATGCCGGTGGTAGTGGCAGGTGTGCGTCACACAGCGTTTGAAAGCTAGCGGTGAATATCATCCTCAATTTAAATGAAATCAATTGTTGAGTATTCATCAGGTTCCTGATGATAGCAGATGAGATGAAACAGGATGTCATTTTGGCCAAAGTCGGTATTGCAATAGTGGAGGATGGTGAAGATATAACCCACAGTAACGGTTGTCTATCGTTGATGGCAGCTGGTTGAAAAGACCAGAATGTCCTTCTCTGAGACGAAGATGTACAACAATGGCTGATGGCTCTTTGTGTTTGAGCAGACAGAGGTAAGTGCTTATCGTCTGCAATTCGCAGAGCCCGGAAACGACTTTTATCTGCATTTACGTAGAAGCCGAATCCGATTTCAGTATCAGTATCAGTATATTTGAGGGAGATGTAGGTGAGTCACCTTTGAATTCCCTATTTGTACATGCGAGTTGTGGTATCAAAAAAAATAGTATCTCGATATCTTGACGAGGCCAACATAGTGGAACAAAGTTGAAAAAGAGCAGACAGTGAAAAAAAACTCCCGGTGATATTTAGGAGAAAAAAAATGTCGCCCTTGGGAGGGGGGGGTCCAACTGGGGGCATTTCGGAGGTCACATGATGCTCCATTGCTGATTGCAGCATCCGTTGAGGGATTTCAAAGGCTGAAATAGATGTCCAGATCATCCTTGGTCCATTGCGGTTCGAACCAGGGGATAACGTTCATGGACGACGGTCGCCAGGTCCAGCTGATGCGAATACTCACGGTGTCACCAAGGTGTGTAAATAAGTTAAGCGTCGAAGACCTCGAGGACCCCAGCATGGGAATAATGGGAGAATGAAAGCCCTCGAACGAAAATAACAAACAAGGAAATGTTACTCAAATATAACTAGTAGTATCATAAATGCCTTACTTTCTGACGTCACACTTGCAGCTTTCAGTTAGTGTTGTAGCTCGCACCATTATATCGATCTAACTTTCGCTTAAAAACCTCCAAGGAGTCCGACATTACAACATCCAAAGAGAGACTCTTCCAAGCTTCGACTACTCTTTTGGAGAAGAAGTACTTCCGAGTGTCTAGCCTTGCTCCAGTCACACGTAATTTGAGAGGATGACCTCTCAAGTTCGTTGTTTTTGCTAACTCGAAGAAATCCCCTGGCACGAGAAATCAGTCTTGGATGCGTAGTATGCGAAATGTTAGTATCAGGCCCCCCCGAAGCTGTCTATAGTGCAAGGGAAAGAGATTGAGACTCGACAGCCGTGTTTCATAAGGCAGTGAGCCATGTCCAAGGACAAGTTTGGTTGCTCGCCTTTGGACCTTTTCGAGGTTGTTGATGTCCTTCGCCGCCCAGGGTCTCCAAGCTTGGATAGCGGACTCCAACTTTGGCCACACGAATGTTCCGAAGACTTTAGCGAAGTAGTCGGTAGTGAAGGCTGCAAAAGCTCGTTTAACGAGGTACAGAATCGACATGGCTGACTTCGCTACCTTTGCGCAATGTAGGGAGGGTTTAAGCGAAGGCGTGATCCAGACTCCAAGGTCCTTTTGGACATCCACTTCTTTCAATGGAATGCCATTCAGACTGTAAATCGTACGGTTCGAAGGATTGCTTTTCCCGACTCGTATGATGTTGCACTTGCTCTCATTAAACGGCAAGAGCCAGTCATTGGACCATTTCCGGAGTCGATTTAAGTTTGCCTGCAAGTTCTCTTCATCAACCGCAGTTTGAATGACGCGCCAAAGTTTGAGATCATCGGCAAACATGGCAATATCGCAGTCCAGTTCGTTGGCACAATCGTTGATGTAGATAATGAACAGTATTGGGCCAAGAACAGAGCCTTGGGGAACACCACTCTCAACCTCAACTTAAGTTGACTGTTTGTCGCTGATATGCACAGTTTGTGAGCGGCCAGTTAAGAAGTTTTCTATCCATGTCAGAAGTCTACCTCTTACGCCTATGCGGTTGAGTTTATAAAGAAGGCGGTGGTGCGGCACGCTATTAAAAGCTTTTTTGAAGTCTATATAGACTGCGTGCACCGTATTACCACTATCGACCGCTTCAGTCCAACGTTCTTAACAGTAGAGCAAATTTGTGACGCAGGATCTACCTCTAGGGAAACCGTGCTGGGCTTCGGATAGCAGATTGTTATGTTCGAAGAACTGCATTAGTTGTTGCTTAATTATTTTTTCCATTATTTTGCAGCAAACTGAAATTAGGCTGACCGGTCGATAATTGTTAGCAGAGACCCGGCTTCCACCCTTATAAAGCGGCGTAATCCATGCGGATTTCCAGTCGGCTGGTAGACTTCCGGTCTGGAAGGATGTTTGGAAAAGCGTAGAGAGTGGTTTTGCCAACTCTCTCGCGAGCTCCTTCCAACAGCTTGGCGGTACTTCATCGGGACCCGGAGACTTAGATTCCTTTAACCCCAAAAGTTCCTTGAGGACAGTAGTCTCGGTAAAATTAACAGTCTCGACTATTGTATCCACTTCGAAGCCATCGGTAGGGTGATCGTATCTCGTTTCCTTTGTGAAAACTGACTGGAAAAATTCCGAAAGATGATTAGCCTTCGCACCGTCTTCAGTGAGGTCTATGCCCTCGGCGGTCCTCAGCAGGGGTATTGGATCCTTGTTCCATGTAAGCTGCCTGAAGTAACCGTAAAACAGTTTCGGGTTCACGGTGGCCCGGTTCAGCAGGTCCACTTCGAAAGCCTGTCTTGATCTAAAAATAAGGCCCTTGACCCGATTTCCCTGCATTTTATACGCATTTAGAGATGCAGGAGTTCCGTCCGTAAGCGATTTTTCCTACAATCTCCGCTTTTTGTTAACTTCGATTTTTAAGGCCTGCGAAAGCCATCGCGGTCTGTTCGTTAACCTTTTCCTCAAAATTGGACAGTGTTTTTCCATGAGCCTGTGCAGTATGTCCCGGAACGTTTCCCAGTCCTCGGTTACGTTTCCAAAGAATAAAGGTTCCCGCTGAATGCGCATGAGTTCGGCCCTTATTCCGCCGAAATCGCCTTGCCATATATTCCTTCTGATTTTTGTGGGTCTTGCTGGTATAGCAAATAGTGAGTACTCCCATCGCAGTACCACGTGGTCACTTTTGCCTAGCGGCGGTAGACACGACACTTCGTCGATGCTGTCGTGCGACTTCGTGAGAAATAGGTCCAGGCAATTGGCCTGTTGTCCTTCGCACACCCTGGTTGGAAAAGTGACGTGCTGTGTGAGACCTAGCTTTAGTGTCGTGCTCAGAAAACAACCGTCGAAGGCTAGATCAGAACTATGTGCACAGGTCGAGCTCCAGTCGATGTGAGGCACATTGAAGTCACCCATGATCAGGATATCCAACCGTGTGGCAATCTTTTCAAGTTCCTCTAGCAGGTAAGCATCAGCTACGGGGTCTATTCTCGGTGGGCGGTAGACAGGACATCTAGACTTGATGTACCTGACACTTTTACGGATAGCCATATCGCCTGGGAAGTAGACACGAGTTTATAAGTTTTGTCGAAAACTGTAATGTCGCTTTTCACGTATGTCAGTACGCCACCTCCTTGACGCTCTTTCCTGTTGTTTCTAAAAAGTTGGTAGCCAGCCATATTTACCTCTCGGTCGTCCACGTGTTGGGACAACCAAGTTTCTGTTACGGAAATTATATCTGGAGATAGATCGCAGACATGAATCTTAAGCTCTTCGAGCTTCGATAATATACTCTGTGCGTTGGTGTCCATGAATGTTAGTTTTCGGTTTGCTCGGAAAGTGCTAACAGTCGGGCGCGAGCCCCTGTTTACTGGGCCAACTGCATGGTAATCCGGAACGGGCCTCTCTAGGGGGAGAATAATGGACGATGGATCACTTGGTTGTTGTGAATAACCAAGTTTGTTTCCCCCTCGCTGAGCCGCCGTCTTAGTTCGATGACAAGTTGATGGCGTTTGTTCCGCTCTGCAGGTGAGAAGGCCTGTTAAAAAAAATTCCATGGTTTGAGTTTTGTAACTTAAAGCGCCTCCACAGAATGAGACTGGCTTCCTGGCTACTGGTCAAGATAACTTTTAGAGACCTAGGACGTGTTGATTCGGATTGGCTTTCGGGCCGTTTTCCAAGGCGGAAGGCTTTTTCCAGTTCAATCGACGTATTTGGTTCCAGCATATTGTTCAGAAGTTCACGAAAGTGGTTCATGTCTTCAGAATATCGGTCTACTGGAGTCGCAGCTGTTGATTCAGGTAGTCCCTGTATTATGAAGCTTTTTTTTCTGTCCGTGGCATTTTTTGTAACTACGACGTTGTCTTCCTCTATCTGGTGGGAAGGTTTCACGTTGCGCACTGGTGATTATGGAGGGGATGCTGATTAGCTATGCGTTGGCTTTGATCCGGTTTTTTTTCGATTCGGCGAATTCCACGGGTTCGACGATTTTGAATCGCAGGTGGTATTTTCGGTTGGGGAATCGATTCCACTGCTTGTGCTTGGTGTGAGAATCTCAGTACTTCCTGTGGAGGACAAGGCAATGGTCAAAGCCCCGTGTTCGAGCTTTTAAGAGGAATCATTCGAAGTCGGTTGTCCATTGGCTTTTTCCTTCTTGGTGTCAGTTTTGCGGTTTGGACGGCTTTTTTGTTTTAGGCGGACTATTTTTGTCCTGCGCCGTTCGTACTTGTTGTTCGGTAGCCGTAGTAGCTGTCAAAGTTGTTGTTTGGCAAAGCAAATGTCATCATTAAGCAGGGTGAACGGATAAAAGGGGACCGGTAGTGGAAAGCAATTCAGCGCGGCATTGGTACCGGTAAAAAAGGCAGCACAAATACAGATCGAATAATTTGGCTTCCTAACCCCAACGATTGGAGCGGTACAGGCACAGTAGGACAAAAGCTTCAGATGCAAAAAATCCTTACGACGCTTTAATTTAGTCTCGAAAAATTTCAGGACTGCATGTGGGACTTGGCTCTTTGGACGAAGGCCTGGTTAACTTCTGGAAAACACACGCAGCACGAGTTAAGTATATGTGCAACAACCCAGGCTGTCTTGGAACAATGGAGCACACCGTTCTGTTATGTCCCTGGTGCAATCTGCAGACACAGCATAAACCTGCACCTGAACGCCGCGGAGTACCATATAGACCAAGCCACACTGTGCAATCCAATCCAACCCACGTATGTTAAGAGAAGACTTGGTGACTTGGCAGATTGCAATGATGGCAGTGTCACGGAAAGACACGCATCATTGTAGTTGTCCTTTTAACTGGAAAAGACCGGTGCACGAGCTTGTAACGGACTGGGAAGTCCGCTGCATTGTACAGCTGTCAAGAAATTACCAAAGGCTCTCACAGATAATAGTGATGTCGAAAACAGTGTCTATTCCTAAATGGACTGTACTACCATTGAGCAAATCCGCAATAGACTTCATGCGATCAGGTGCATTGTGCTGGAATGTGGTCAAGGAACTCATAGCATTGCCAAATTTAGATACGTATATGTTTTATTTGAGTCCCCGAAGGGTACTGTCATTGGATAAAATCAATTTAAAAAAATTCAAAATTGTTTACAGTTAAGTTTGAATAGTAGGTTAGCTATTTGCGATAACAATTGACACAAATTAATGTGGTCAAAAAATTAGATAAAAGAGCAGACAGTAAAATAAACTCCTTGGGCATTTTTATGGAAGAAGCATATCTTGAATGGGGTTTGTGGAATTTTTAAGGAGAAAAAACTGTCTCTCCTAGGTGTAAAACATGCGCGTTAGGTAGGGCGGACATGCTGATGAGAGCTTATGAGCGTTAAAAACGATCCTCCTCGTGGTAGAAATCATTTAACGACAGAGACTACTTTTCAGCACTGCAGGTGTGATCCAAATGTGCATCGACTGGCTAAAAGCGTAACCGTGAAGGATGCTAAACAGGGGAAACCTTTGCAGGCATCATCCGTACGCTTAAGGTCGAACGAGGAAAGGACAGTAGAGATCGTGAAGGTTATGGTAGAATTGCCAGAGAAGCAACCACGATAATCTCATTGCTGATTTCTCAGACCACCAACAGAGGAGCCCGAAACGATCGTCAACAGTCCGAGTAGGGTCAACACCGTGACACTGCTCCGCGAGGGCATAGGAAGCAGCATGGTAGGTTGCTTCTCAGCGTGGTATGAAAGGATACTGGGCGATCCGATAATTAAGTAAGAAGAGATCAAAATAATGCACTCAGGGGTGCTAGTTGGCATGATAATCGATAATGAATCTGAGGCCTGCGCAGCTCAGTATTTGGATTGTGATTCTGATGATGGTTATCGGCATTCAAAATGGAGGTGCTTCAAAACGAGCGCGCAATATGACATAATTATTTGGAAATCATTTTACGGAGGCATGGGTTATGAAGACATCATACTTCGCGAGGAAAATGATGCATGAAAGATATAATTTTGAGACGGCCTACTAAATTCTCGATAGTCTTTTCTTGGGTCATGGAGAAAGCTGCTCGGGAAGGAAGATGAAAATAAAAGGTTAATTGAATCAGTGTTTAGATAAATGTGCAGTCTTCGCTTAAAAGTAGACAGGCTGTTTGATAACGGCTATACTCTCTCATTAAACCAACAAATGGACAGTAATGTTCAAGAATTGGAAGGAAACTAATAATAATAATAATAATAATAGTTGTATTTAATACCGGTTTACAGGCATTGTCAGATGAAATATTCAGTGGGTAGAGGCTGGCAGTGAAAAAAAACTCCTGAATATATATCATTATAAGTGTTTTTCCTATTTTCATGTTATTCAGGAGAAAAAACTGCTGCCTGTAAGGATGATAGCAATTCAGATCAGGGAAGGGCTAACACAATTTCAGTCTGTATGCAGTCTCTCTGTTTTTGCTATGAACCGGGATTCTGCCTCAGGCAAGAAAGCATCCGTGTACGGTCGCTCACTGTCTGCCGAAGAAGTCAACGGGTGCAGGCTGCAGAGACGGTGCCGTATCCCTCAAGGTAACACCTGGGATCGAGTTCAGATGCCGCGCACTCCGTCGAACAGGAAAACAGATTCTACCGTGTCGGCGCCCAGAATTCTTGGAAACTGTTCTGAATGCAAAAACTAGTAATGGTAATCTTAAACAAAAGAATTACTCCGTTGGACTTTTTATATTATGGGGAAGTTTATTCCACATGGCCATGGCGTTTACCGAAAAAGAACCGTCGATACTTAACTGTGCGAGCTAATGGAAGAAATAAAAAGACATTGCGATGACTGCTGCGCCGAGGATGGTCAAGCTGCCCTCACAGTGATAAGGGGATTAAATGTACGATTATTCAAAAGCTTAAACAGCAAAAATAGTCCCTTCTGCACTCGGCGAAACCATAAGGGATCAATGTTAACAAGCCCACAGCGTTCTTGATATGACAGATTACGGTGCTCCAACGATAAAATTCTTTTTGTGAAGAAGTTTTGGACCGATTCTATTTTCTTCCGTTCGCTAGCGCGCAGAAGGCTAAATAGAAACGAGCAGTATTCCAGACCAGATCTAACGTACATTTTATAAAGGCGAAGTCTAAAAATTTTAAAATTTCGGAGGATAAACCCGGCAGTTCTGCGTGCTTTGGAGACAATCAGGGCGCAATGCTCTGAAAGATTTAGACCGTTGGAATATGATATGCCCAGGTCCTTAACAACGCCAGGTACATTTATATCGTGGCCATCTATGCTTAGATGAGGCTGATGGTTGCCACCGACAACCATAACGGAACATTTGTGCCAAGAAAGGGAAAGGCGCCATGTGCAGCACCACTGGGCAAAGGCCTCGAGATCATTTTTTAATAGATCAAGCACGGTGTCGCGATCTGCCGGCTTGTATCGATAGGCAACTTTTAAATCGTCGGCATACATAAAGGGCCTACCATTTCGAAATAAACTTGACACATCATTGACAAAAAGACAAAATAAAAGCGGGCCTAGCACACTACCCTGAATAACTCCACTCCTCACACGTGCCGAGTTTGAGATAGCATTGGAGATCTTAACATGTTGTGTACGAGAGCTCAGGTAAGAAGATATCAAGCTCAGAAGTTTACCACATATACCGAAAGAGGAGAGTTTCAGGAGAAGAAGGACATGGTCAACACGATCGAAGGCCTTGGTGAAATCGAAATAGACTATGTAAAGTGCAAAGCCATCATCCCGAGATTGTAGAACATGATCAAAGAAAGAGAGCTGACATGTGTCACAAGACCTAGTTTTGAGGAACCCATGCTGGGCTGCA
This sequence comes from Schistocephalus solidus, assembly GCA_017591395.1. Taxonomy (NCBI): domain Eukaryota; kingdom Metazoa; phylum Platyhelminthes; class Cestoda; order Diphyllobothriidea; family Diphyllobothriidae; genus Schistocephalus; species Schistocephalus solidus. The sequence continues at coordinate 60,218 of WEDG01003133.1, forward strand.
CTCAATAGGTTATTCTCAGTTAAATGATACATCATCTTATCTTTGATCAAGGTCTCCAGGATTTTCGAAGCTGCGGACAGTGTGTTGATTGGCCTAAAATCGTCAAATGACGTAGATTGGCCGTGTTTGGGGATAGGTAGAATATGCGATTCCTTCCATACACTGGGAAAGGTTTCACTTTCAAGAGCTAGATTAAATATTTTACATAGAAGTGACGGGAAAATATCATTAGCATCCGCCTTTATAATACTGATCGGTACGCCATCTGGTCCAGGACTATAAGATTGACGAAAACGTCGAATGGCTACGGTTACGTCCCAGAGGGTAAAAGTTATGGTCTCGAGGACGGCACCGGTCCAAACCTGGATGGGCGGAGGGGGAGCGGTCGAATTTTCAATAAATTTTCTGGACAAGAAAACGTTAAAACTATCAGCCGTCAATTTGTCATCAACTACAGGATTGCCAATGGAATCCAGTAGTACGGAGTGCCATGTTTTACTATGGGTTCTAATTGCGCGTGAAAAAGTTTCGCTACATTTAACGAATGGTTTTCGACATATTTGACCTCTTCAGCTAGCCGTTTTTCCTCGGTTAGCCTCTTGGCCTGCTCAAAAATACGGTGAATCAAGGGCAGAACGGAAATGTCGTTTTGCAAATGGAATCGACGAGAGAGTTTACGCAACCTACGGCGAAAAGATAAAGGGAGATAAACCTCATCCGCGACATTAATAAATTTCTTACGGGGAACAAAACGAGAAATAAGTGGATCTAAAACTTGGTAAAGCATACCGGTACAGGTGTTCACATCCTGACACATAAAGAAATTAGTCCAGTCGTGGGAGTTAAGATGTATCAATAAAGCATTTGATAAAGTCTTACTTTAATTTCAGGACGATAGAAGTTAAAGTCACTGGGTTGTGGACTTGCCTTTTAGCTATATATTTTATTTGAGTACCCGGAAGGGCAATTGGAATTAGAAGTGGGGGGCAGGCTTGTTGCCCCAAGCTTATGTCAATTGTCGGAACTCATCACAATATCCCACCTGATTACAGCTTTTGAAGCGATACTGGTGGAATTTTCAACCCCGATGAAAATATAAAGTGTCACAGTGCAGATGAGGAGCTGGCGGTAATTTCACTTTGGGTGCTCACTTGGCCGTCAAAACAGGATGTGCTTTCATTGCTTTAACCGTATGAACTGAACAAAAAGTGGGAGATCCTTAAATCATGGTTGAATTGTGCTTAACATTAATCAGCATTTGACATTCCGCAGCCAACTCTTGAAGTTTAGCCGAGGTGTTCTGTTGCACATGAGATAGGAGACGTGTCCTGACGTCAGTGTCCTTGAAAGACTGGGGCCGCAGATAAAATTGGGCAATTAAAATGGTCTTCGGTGAAAAAAACACCCACTCACGCTAATGATAATGCCCTAATATATAAAGAACTTGCCGAATTCCCATTTGAATAACTGGAATCGAGTTCAGTTTAATAAGGGTTATAGGTTGAGCCTCTCAATATCCTATTTGCAGCGAAAAATTTGGCACCATGCCAACAGAAACCATGCAGATTGTAATAGTTTCAGGGGAACCACTAAAAAGGGCAATATGGGCCTGAGTCCCAATGGTTCAGTTCAGTCCAATTGCGCTCCTGCTCATTTTGTAACATAAATCTCTCAAGGTTCCTTTTAAAGCTTTCATCGATAGTGAAATCAAAAACGCTACAGGGAGGGCATTCCATGCGTTGAACACTGGTAGAGGAGAAGGATAAAATGCGCACATCCGGCCTTGCCTGCTGAACGCGCTGTTTTAATGGATGACTTCGAAGCTTTGATGTGGTAGTAAATGCAACAGATTCTTCAAAAGCCAGGTAACAAGCCAGTTCCTTCATAATGTGGAATGCTTGTAATAAATTCCTGCACATTTGCCAATAACCCAAAGGAAACATATTAAGGTTTGTTAAGCAAGAAAATCTTCCTCGACTAGAAGAATGGATCAACACATGGCTACTGGTTTTCCACTATAATAAATGCACCAAGATGCGATACGGAAATCAAAACCAGGTCAGAGATACGTGCACCTACCATCTGAGAAGTGTGTCACGCCGAAAATTATAAACACAGAAATATGTTGGCATTTTAAGGACAGACACTGTTTTAAGTCGACCTAAGTCGTAAATTCAATGCTGCCCACCATCAAAAGGTCATTTAAGGTTTTCGGTGATGACTGCTTCTCCAACGTCTTCAGTGCGTTCGTATGTCCCATCTTAAATATGTGACTCATGCATTAAAGCGCCGGACACAGTAGGATTACAACCTCCTTGATAAACTTAGTAAGAGGTTAAGGTGCTCTAACTTACGATATCTACCTAAATACCCTAAAAATATTTATTCACTGAGTTGAAGGCCATTGCGTGGAGGCTGTGCCATCGTGCGTGATAAAATCTTCTAACTAGGCATAACAACGAACGAATCGGAGGTAACTTCCTCAAGTGAAGGAAATATTTCCTTTTGGGTCGGAGCCAGGTTGTTTGCATCGGCCAAGATATGTCAATTTCTACTATGGTCGAGATTTGGGTTCCCCAGGGTTCAGTACGTGGACCAATTCTCTTCCTAATATACGTGAATGATTGTGGCAGATAGCTGGACTTTGGGGCAACAATGTTTGCCGGTGACATCAAACTCTTCAATGGAATCAGGAAACTGGCCAACGAAGATAGATTGCAGACCAACCTAAATCGGATGACGGAGTGGTCGAATCGTTGGCTGCCATAGTCCATCGTCGATAAGCGTGGAATACTTCGCCTAGGCAGCAGAGTCAGATCCACCAGTAATAGAATCTACTTTAGGAGACTGACTTGACTGTTCATTTTATGTGCTTTTTTAACGATTTCCTGCGTTCATTTACTTGTTTACCTTGTTTTGATTTCAGTAACCGTAGTGGAAGAGAATGAGTGGGTCGGCGACGAGCGTTCCCAACGGAAATGAGAGATTATGAAAATCGAAGATGATTTAACGTGCGGTAAATTACTACCACGATCTGTTTGGAGTCTTATAATTCTAGTTTCCTTTTGAAAGAAACTTTCCCCAAATCATTTCCCTTGTCAGATCGTTTGCTTGTGTACTCGACAGAATGGACACAGAGAGGGACCAGCAGAACTGCCCCATTTAATAGCAACATAGATAGAGTATTTGCCTACTGTTTATCTCGATAAGAATTAAGACTTAAGTAATCGCCGGGGCTGGAGACTACGTAACTGTTTCAATGGAGTAGCTTTGTATGAAATGAAAACCCAAATGGATCTCGGTGTACTCACGATGAATTCCTTAAACACATCCTCTCATTGCTCAACAGTGGCGAAGAGCTCAGTGTCTGTATTGCCCGCCATTAGGAGATCCTTTGTGGATTTTTATGAAGATCTCTTCAAAAAGAGTTTTGGATCATTTGTGAGGCCACATTTGGAAAATGCTATACAAGCCTGCAGATCCTGGATATTTCAAGATCATAAAAGTCTCATAGGAGTACAAAGGACAGCAACCAAAACGGTAAATGGTCAAAGATCCTTGTCATAGGCAACCCGCCTAACAAACCTTACGAGATTCCCTTTGAGTTATGGCAAATAAGCAGTTATCTCCTACAGATATCCCACATTATGAAGGGATTATACTGTTGCATGGATTTGAAGACTTTTTATAATTTGCTACCACAACCAATATCCGAGGTCATGTATTTAAAAAGTGCGCTCAGCAGACTAGACTGGATGTGCATAGGTTCACCTTCTTGGTCAGAGTGGTCAAACCATGAACTGCCCTCGCTGCAGATGCCGTAATGTCAATATCGCTGGAAAACCTTAAAAGAAACCTTAAATAAATTATGTTCCCACTGAGCCGGAGTGAGGAGGGATTTAACTTACTCACGCAGACTCACGCCTAACGATAGTATTTTATTGTCCCATATGAAATATAGCAAACAACACAGTTTCTATGTACCCCACACTTACTTTTACGTTGCAACTAGGGTACTCAAAGGTTCATGCCTATTTCGCTCAATAAAATGAACCGAACTAAACCTGCCTGAAGGGATTGTACTATTCCAGTCTGTGGCGGCATTCGACCCTCGTATTTATGGATAGTGCTGCAGGGCAAGTGGAATTTCGTGATTGTGCAACCTTAAAAGAAATTTACTTATGCGAAAGTAAGTTTTTATCCCCTTGATGCTGTAGTTTCTTTGCATTGTTGCTAATTCCTCCGATTTGTGTATGGCAAATAGTCAATTCGACTGCATACACGTGTTTCTCTTAAATACACTGAACTGAATTGTTTCTCAGTTCAATGATTTAGAGTATCAACGAGTATTAAATAATCTATTGCACTTACCACACCACTGATCGTATTGAGATTTGTGTGCCATCCGTGTTCTCAATGGTTCTCAGCAAAACTATTATCATAAGGAGTATAAGCAGCTAGGATTTATATAAACGGACTCGCTTATGCCTGTGGGTGAGTTCATAATATGCGCGACTCCTTATCCCCCGAGCATTCTCAATGGAACTAGTTGGTGCGTGCCCGGTGGGTGTTCTGTGGAATTAAAAAATTGCATAAGAAACTCTTAATTTTGGACTGACGCAGGGGGCGATGAAGGAATTTCCACCTTGGTTATAGATTACTCGCTGCAGACTAGCACATTCATGGGCACGCGTTGCCCCAATACCCCTTCTCGGTGAAATACGATGCGTAAAAATGCCCATAAAGTAGATCATACCTAAAAAATAGGAGACAGATTGTAGTATGTGGGGATAAATTTTAGCAACTTCAAGCGGACGAGAGCAATGTCACAGGTAGTACTACTTAATATCGTGCGTGTCAAAGAAGTTGCTGGCTGTGCTGCTGTAGGAGGAAATGGCGAGAACTATGAGATTTTCATTAAGCCTAAAGCACATCTAGAATGTTAACAGGGGGCGAAAAGAACAGGTCTGCAGGGATTCTGATTAAGTGGCCCTGAGAAAGAAAGTCTCTTATTTATCACCGGGCTGAACTGGAAAAGTAAATCCGTCCATATTTGCAAACATAAGACAATTTTATGGGTGATTATGCAAATTTCCACCATGTTAAATTGAAAAAAGATGTACAAATTGATATTTACAGATCGATAACAATTTCAGACTTGGAGAGAGAGAATGCAGAAATGTGACAAGGTGGAGCAGGGTGATGGTAAGATTTTTGATGTTACCCAGGTGACAGTGGAGCATTTTAACTTGAATTCCAAGACCAATCGTGTATTAAAAGAAAACGTGGAATTATAGTCATTTTAAAGGGGAAATTTACACCGTGCAAAAAGCTTTCCGACTAGGCAAAGCAGACCCCAGCTGTGACATGAAACTATCCCCAAGGCCTCTAAAAATTATTTAGCAAACGAAACCCAGGCAGCACTTCTGTTAGAAGGAAGAATGTCCTTATGGGGATCGCACAAACAAGTGTTTGTTCAGCCGGACTACGAGCCGAGGGAAGGGTCGAAAATGAGGGAACTTCGGAGAGAATTGAGGGAGAGAATTGGCAGAGAGGAGAAACGGCTGAAAATCAAAGATGGTCAAATAGTCCAGATAAATGTGTCCTTCCTGTGGCCAAAACCTGTAACACTAAAGGCTGTGTCTCCCCGACAAATCGAGCATTGAAAATCATCTCTGCAAATGTACAAAGCCTGTTCAACAAGCTGGACGACCTAAGAAACGTAGTGGATGAAATTAAACCAGACTTTATGGCTTTCACTGAAACGTGGCTCACTGCAGACATTACTGATTCTGAAATATCACTCACAGGATATCAGCACTTCAGGAGAGATAGACCAAGTCGAGAAGGAGGAGTCATAGTTTGTCACTCGCAAGCTGAATGCTATTGCTGACATACACATTCCATTATGCGATGTGGAAGTCTTAAGCGTTACTATATCTGCTAAGTATTCCAGACCACTGACGATATCGGTTGTGTACCGTTTGCCTTATCAGACTTCCGATCAGGATCTCATTCTCATAACGGAACTCTACAAAGCTAGCGAGAAGAAAGATGTCCTAATTGCTGGTGATTTTAACGCTCCTGGTATTGACTGGAAACATGGACTGCACAGGGAATGCCAGATAACTGTAACCACAAACTATTGCAATGGGCAACAGACAAACTTCTCAGTCAGAACGTCACCTTTGGAACCCGGGTGAGAGAAGGACAACAGTCAAACTGTCTTGACCTGATTTTTACACGAGATGAGGACAATGTGCTAGACCTACAGGATCGACCGCCATTAGGGTCAAGTGATCACATTACGCTGCGCTTCGAGTACTCACTGTTTTCCAAACCAAGTTTACCCGATACTTGGGAAAGAAACATTTGGGAGGGGGACTTCTCATTTATGAGAAGACAAATGTCAGAGATATCCTGGGAAACAGAACTAAATGGTGGAACCAATAAAGATTGGGCGTTATTGAGCTCGTTACTGAAAAGGATTGTTTACCTCAACTGTCCTCTCAGGAGAAAGACAACCACAAACCACCCAAAGTGGATAAACGCAAACTTACAGGCTTCTTTCAAAAAACAAAATCGCTTCTGAAAGCGTTACAGACAAACCGGCTCCGATGCTTACTTACGAGAATATAAGCAGCAACGCAACGTTTGTAAATGTGAGGCTTCTAAGCTGCGGAGGAAGTTCGAACTAAACATACTGCAAAAATCGTTGGAACACCCCAAAATGCTATATGGCTACATACGGAGTACAAAGACAATTCAAGAAATGATTCGTGCCCTAAGGTCTGCAGACGGAAAACTGGAGAACGACGATCAGGTTAAAGCATCCCTTCTTTCAAAATTCTTTCAGACCGTCTTCACCCGGAGCCTTATAATTTTGTTGCTATTCCACCAGTTGGTAAACCAATGTATACTTCTTATTTTCCTTCCTCATCCACCTCCTCCTCGTCCACAACAGAGGACCTAGACCTAGACTTTTCACCGACCATAGCTAGAACCGAATTACTTCTTATAAAGCCTGCCAAGTCACCTGGGCCGGATAAAATTCCTGCATTAGCACTTAGAAAACTTGCTGATGAACTGTGTTTACCATTGTACATCATATTCCAAAAGTCCTTTGAAGAAAGCGAACTCCCGGAAGAATGGAAGTGTGCATTCATCGCCCCGATCTATAAAGGAGGTTCACGACTGGACTGTGAAAATTACCACCCTGTCAGTTTAACTTGCATAGCGTGTAAAATAATGGAGCGTATTATAAAGAGGCACTTAATGTGCTATCTGGAAAACAACCAACTCCTATGTGATATCCAACACGGCTTCCATCCAGAACGTTCCTGTCTCACCAGCGCCCTTCAGTCGCATGAGAAATGGATAAAGGCAGCAGATAAGGGTCATCCCGTAGATTTTGTATTTTTTGATTTCAAGAAGGCCTTTGATAGTGTACCACACGGGCTTCTTTTACAGAAGATTTGGAACGTCGGAATTCGTGGAAAACTTTTCAATTGGATCAAGAGTTTCTTGTATTTCAGAGTACAGAGAGTTGTTGTTGGCAACTCTAGCTCAGAATGGGCAAAATTCGAAAGTGGTGTTCCACAGGGTTCTGTTTTGGGCCCCCTACTCTTCCTAATCTACATTAACGACTGTCTCAATGACCTTGATTTTGAAGCTTTTATGTTCGCAGATGACATAAAAATATGGACTTAAGTCAGCTGCGCTGATGACGCAAAGTGTTACAGTCGAATATCGACAAACTAAGTGCCTGGTCAGCTAGGTGGCTGCTTAAGTTTAATGTATCCAAGTGCGTGATCCTACACATAAGCGCCGGTCGAAAAGTATATCTGATACACCAGTACTTTATTAATGGCACTGCATTAAAAGAGGTAGAAACACACAAAGATCTGGGCATGTGGACAACTGCAAATTTGATGCCCTCAGAACACTGTAATAAAGCAGTACAGAAGGCAACATGTACACTGTTTTGGATCAGACGTGCGTTTAAAATATTCCCCCCTGATCTCTTCGGAAAGGTTTATGGCATCTTCGTGAGACCGCACTTAGATTACAGAATACCAGCCTGTATACCGTGGATGAAGAAAGATATTGACCTCCTCGAACAGGTACAACGGAGAGCAACGAAGATGGTCGCAAGTTTTAAGACTTTACTATACCAAGACAGATTGCAAAAGCTTGACTTGTTTCCTCTTTCCTACAGGCACTTACGGTGTAGCCTGCTCTGGACATTCCAGATTATCCGGAGCCATGGTTCATCCCTGAGATCAAAGAATGTCTCCGAGTTTGCCTGACCACGAAGAATTATGAGGCTGAAATTAAAGACTATGTTAGCAACACGAAGACTTTTCAATTCAATTCAATTCAATTTATTGAGGGAAATAGGCATGGGCCTTTGAGTACCCTATTTGTAACGTAAAATTAAGTGCGGTATACAGAGAAACCGTGTGGGTTGCCAAGGTACAAAAGGCGGTCATAAAATTTGACAAGTGGTGTACGACTCTCGAGGGTTAAGATAAATGCCTCATCGCTCAGGCTCGTTGCGGAACATAAAACTGTCAAGGTTCCTTTTAAAGCTTTCCAGCGATGGTGACATCACAACGTCTTCAGGGAGGGCATTCCATGGTTTAACCACTCTGACAGAGAAGGAGAACTTGCGCACATCCAGTCTCGCCTGCTGGACACGCAGTTTCAATGGGTGACCTCGGAGATGGGTCGTGGTGGCAAATTCAAAGAAGTCCGAGAATTCCAGGCAACAATCCAATCCCTTCACAATGCGGAATGTCTGCAGGAGATCACAACGCATTTGCCTATAACTCAAAGGAACAGATTAAGATTCATTAGGCGGGTTAAATATGGCAAGGAGCTTTGACTTCTAACCATTTTGGTGGCTTTCCTCTGGACTCTTTCGAGGCAGTTCTGATCTTGAACTGTCCAGGGTTTCCAGGCGTGCATAGCATATTCCAAATGTGGCCTAATGAATGTTCCAAAGGTCTTAGCAAAAAGATCTTCATCGAAATCCAAAAGGCTCGTCTGATGGCATGCAACACCGAAATTGCCCTCTTCGCCACTTTCGAGCAGTGAGACGATGGTTTTAAGGTGGTGGTCATCAGCACACCAAGGTCCTTTTGGGTTTCCACGTCTTTTAAGGCTTCACCGTTGAGAAAGTAACTTCTACTTTCGGCAGATCCAGACGGGTTGCCTAAGCGAAGTATTGTACACTTATCGACGTTGAACCGCAAAAGCCAATGATTCGACCACTCCTCCAACCGAGTTAGGTTGATCTGCAGTTTATCTTCGTCAGCAGGGCTCTGGATTACATTCCAGATTTTAATGTCGTCGGCAAACATTGCTGCTTCACAGTCGAGATTCCTGACACAATCGTTCACGTATATTAAAAACAGTATTGGCCCTAGTACTGAACCCTGAGGAACCCCACTCTCGACCGCAGCAGACCTTGACCTCTCTTGGCCGATGCACACAACCTGGCGCCGACCCACGAGGAAGTTTTCGATCCACTTGAGGAGGTTACCTCTGATTCCAATTCTTTCTAGCTTGTAAAGCAGTCTCTCGTGCGGCACAGTATCGAAGGCCTTTTGAAAGTCAATGAAGGCAATGTGAACCGCGTGTCTATCTTCAAGTGCTTGGGTCCACCTCTGGATCGAATACAGCAAATTCGTTGTGCATGATCTTCCTTTTCTGAACCCGTGTTGACAGCTTGATAACAAATTATGAGTCTCTAGGAATTTCACCAATTCGCTCTTGATGATCCTTTCCATAATCTTACCAAGGATGCATGTTAAGCTTATGGGCCTGTAGTTTGTCACTGACGCCCGGCTACCGCTTTTGTACAAGGGAGTTATATGTGCCAGCTTCCAATCGAAAGGAAGTGTTCCGGAGTCAAAGGACTTTTGAAAGAGCACTGACAAAGGTGCGGAAAGTTCATTGGCGAGTTCTTTCAGAAGCTTGGGTGGAAGCTCGTCTGGTCCTGGGGATTTCGACTCTTTTAGTTCTTTTTAATTCCTTTTGGATCAGAAATTCTGAGAATAGTATGTGGCTAATGCTTGCAGTCGGCGGGTTATCCACTGAGGGACGAAGGAACCTGGCCTCGTTTGTGAAGACTGAGCGGTAGAACTGTGAAAAGTACTCGGCTTTTTCCCTGTTTTCAGAAATTTCGACGCCCACGGCAGTCTTAATCAGCGGTATTTGATGTTTATTCCTTGTACATCTGCGGAGGTAACTGTAGACTAACTTTGGATTCTGCGTTGCCTTTTGCAGCAAAGTCTTCTCAAATTCTCTTCGCGTTGTAAGAATAAGGCTTCTCATTTTGTTTCTCTGTGCTTTATACTTATTAAAATAGGCGACTTGATTAGACTCGCGATATTTTCTCCACAACTTGTGCTTCCTGTTTATTTCCCTTTTTAAGTTGCTGTCTAGCCACCCAGGACGCTTGCTGTGATGGACACTCGTTAGCGGGCAGTGGTTGTCAATAAGTTGCAGAAGAACATTTCGGAAAGACTCCCAATCTTCGTTTACGGTGCTCGAAAATATTGAGGTCCAGTTGATGTGTGTTATATCTGCTCGCATCTGATGAAAGTTTCCTCGCCAAACGTTACGCCGTTTTTCCTCTATAGCAGGGGCAACGGAGAATAAGGAGTAGTCCCATATAAGCACCACGTGATCACTACGACCGAGCGGAGGCATTGAAATAATCTCGTCAATGCTGCCTGATGTTTTCGTGAAAACCAGGTCAAGACAGTTAGCCCTTTGTCCTTCACGTGTTCTGGTGGGGAAAGGGACATGCTGTGTGAGGAGTGCATTCAAGGTCTTTTGCAGAAAAACATAATCAAAAAGTTGATTTCGGGCATGATGATTGAACAGTGCTCCAGTTAATTCCTGGTGCGTTGAAGTCACCCATAATCATTACATTAGGTCTACTGGAGAACTTTTCTAATTGTTCCAACAAGTGGGTGTCCGCGACTCGGTCTATCCTAGGTGGCCGATAGACAATGAGGACATCTAGACATGGAGAGCCAAGAGCCTTGATGTTCAACCATATGGCTTCAGTGCTGCACGCAAACTTGCTCGTCTTGTCAGACACTATTAGCACGTCTTTCACATACACAATTATTCCACCACCCTGTCGGTTTTCTCTGTCCCTCCGATATATTTGGTACCCAGACAATGTTATTTCGCTATCTAGAATACTGCCCGACAGCCAGGTTTCGGTTACTGCTATCACATCCGGAGATACTTCGGCAAGGCAAATTTTTAACTCATCAAGTTTTTGATAAAAGGCTTTGCGCATTTGTATACAAGCACTTCAATTTTGCGCCAACCAAATTTCCTGTTGCGTTTGTCAATTTTATGGGCCCAACTGCGTCTCCTCTAACGTCAAGGTCGTATGTCTTTTTCCGTTTCGTGATGATTTTCGGTAACTCTGGTTTCTTTAGTGAGAACGCTGGGCGTTACGGAATCAGTTCTGACATCTCTTTGGGCAATTGGTTCCCTGATGGTTTTGGCGTTAGTGAGGTGGCTGCCGTTGTCCTCAGAACAATCGGTTGGTTCAATGGAAAATTCGTATTCTTTTGAACTACCTTCCCTTGAAAATAGCCAGATTGTGTTCGCCAGCCTTCAGTCTTGATTGTAGTTCCAAGACAAGTTCCCGGCGTTTCAGCCTTTCCGCAGGGGAGTAGTCCGGTTGAAAAAACCTCTTTATGCGAGTGACGTAGGTTAGTTTTTGGATAGGATCGCCTTGATTTGGTCTTTGCTCTCTAGCATTATTTTCAGCGGTCGCGGTCGCGGCGTTCCTAGGCTGTCTTCAGACTTTTTGCCGATCCGGAATGCTTTAATAACTTTTACTTCCACGCCCGGTGGGAGCAACTGGTTTAGGAGGCCATTAAACGAAGCAAGGTCTTCGGTGACATGGTCTTCTGGTCGGACTGCAGTTGACTCGTGCAAACCCTGAATAACTAAACACTGTTGTCGATCCTGGTACTTGGAATTTTCGCTTCCTCCTGAGTTCTCCTTAGGGGCACGAGAACGGTTTACAGAGCTCTCGTTGGGATTAAGTCTACCTCTGACCAAACTCTCATCTGAAGGCTTCAATGAATCCATCAGAGTTGATTGTGACTTTGTCCTCCTGTTGTGGTGTTTCCCCATTGCAGCTTGCCACTCGTTTGTTTCTTCGGATTCAACTACGGGCTCTTTTATAACACCCAAGATAGCAGGATGAGATTTGTGGTTTGCTCTGGTCGTCGTCCGTAGGATTCAGAGACTGTGCTCCTGTTATCCGGTCGTTAAGGGTAATCGCGTCCGAACATTGTGAGCTGTAACCAGTTGTAGTTTTTTGATACTTTTGGTGCTTTTAGTCACTGCCTTTTTAACTGGAATATTGCTAAGCGTATTTCGTCGAGTAATGTTATCTTGCAAGAGCTTCCTTAAGTCTGCAAGCTCATTTTCCAGTTTTTGAACTCTTAGTAAAATATAAGAACATCCAACGCAAGATTCGTCCTCGTAGCCAACGGATTTGGCTGCCATTACGCTTTTTGCGCGCTTTGCTGGTTTTTGGTTACAAGTAAAAACTGATGGAGTGCCAGTCGTGGATGTCGAAGCCAGCTCAACAGGCTTTCCTTTAAAGGAAGTTCCGTGACTGGTTCTGTTGCTAGCAAACAATTGTTTTGAGTCCATAAATGTTAAAACACTGGGAAAAAGTATGTTCTCCTTTGAGCGTATAACGAAAATTTCCGACTGGCTTTGGAGTATGGCGAGTATTTAATGCAATATGAGCAAAAATGTTTATACTTGTTCAAAAACGCTTTTGAAAAATACTATAAACGGTATGAAGGATATTCAGGAACGACTCAGCCGTTCGGAGATATCGAAGGTCCTGGATAACTTCAGATCTTCACGAGGTTGTACACGTTTGGTTCCCTGAGTGGTTCTCAGTTTTTATTGGTGCAGAGCCTGCGCAGTCAACTTGAATAAGATGATAAACAAATTCCAATTTGATCCGTTTTTTGACGAATTTCGGCACAAGAAAGAATTCCAGATGAGCAGGAAGCAAGTAAGTACATGCAGTTGAAACAGTATTGTCCGGATCAGTCCTAGTGAAGTGGTAACGAAGATCAAATTGTCCAAGTTGGAGAGCAAATAATTGGTGGTTATTTGCACACGACTATGTGACGAAGACTATGTGACTATTTAACCTTAAAAATATCAGTGTACCACTTAAATCTGCCTTCATTCATATGACTCTAACTTTTTTACATTGCTTCTTATTCTTTCTATTTTTATGTAAAAAATAGGGATTTCAAAAGCGTAAGCCTATTTTCCTCAAATACACTGAACTGAACTGAAAAACGCTTGGGCCGTCGATAAGATAAAAGTACTTTTTAGCTACATCAAGAGGAAGAAGTAGATGGTGGTAGTGTTGAAAGGTGAAAACAAAGAGAACTTAAATGAAAAGCAAGATAAAGCAGAACACATTAGTCGGTTTTTCACATCTGTTTTAACAGATGAAGTGGACGTTAACCAAACAAACTTGAGTACAGGTAGTAACGACAAGGTCATTATAAAGTTATTATCTAATAGGAGAACGATGTTAAAGGCTTTTTCCTTCGAACATAGGATAAAAATTCATATCTAACGTTTTTTTCTTGTGGATATACTGTATGTGTGCAAAATGGTGAAGGCTGAAATTGAAGTGCAAAATTCTGCGCGGGGCGGGATCAAACCAGCGACCCCACTCCTACAAGAACGATGCCTACCCAACTCCGCTATCTAGGCACGTTCGGGAGGCGCTCTAAAAGCCTTATAACTTTTTACGGCCAAAGTACGAGGTAAACTATTGTGGCGGTTGTGAAACGCTAGCCTCCAAGTTAAATCAACTGGAGGAAGAATTCAGGATTATTAAGAATTTTATGCAGCAGACCCTCGTTTCAGAGGATCGATTGCCAGCATCAACGCATAGGATAACACGGAGAAGAGCACGAGGCAACCTACACAACAAATCCCCAAATATTAACAATGTGGTATCTAAGATTCCAGTCTAGGGTAGTGACGCAGAGCCTCCAGGAACACTGAAGAATAAGAAAAAGGCGAAATGTAAAGACCACAGAGACGGGTACCAAAAATCCGAAGGGGATGATGTAAAACTCGCCAGAAAAGCAATCGAAGGTACAAAATTAAATTGATCAAAATATACCAATGAGCGAGCTGAACGAAATACGGCAGATAACGATTAACGAAAATAGTCTCCAGGCCACGCGTGTTTCAACAGAGGCAAATAAAGAGGAGCTGTTGCCCACTGAATGGATGACACAAAGTGGATTCACAGCGGTAGTACCTCCCCAAGCCAAAGGCGTTGAAGCCAGAATTGTGGAAGCCCCAACATCAGCCAGGCAAATTATTCAACAGAACCCCCAGGATAGAGGTGCTATGAACAGGTTACAATGCATAATCGTCCATGGGCTTCGTGAATAAACCAACGAAAACCCCAGGTGTAGAATAAACGATGATATCATGGCCTTGCAGGAGTGTTTGAGTAAAATAATAAGAGAGAATGAAAAAATTAGCGTTTTTAAATTTTTTCCGACTAAAAAGTAAAGAAGACACAATTTTTGAAGAAATAAATCAAGGCCTTTAAAGGCAATTTTGGAAAACAAACTTCAGAATGACCTTCTAATCGAGTGAGCAGCAGGGGGGGTCCCCGGTCACAGAGGTATTTTTTTCAACCGGACTACTCTGTACAAGAGAGAATGAAATGGAGGGCGCTAAACGCGGAATTGGAGAACTTGAAAGAACAGGTAGAGAAGGGACCGGTAATAAGGAACGGATTGATTGTTCGAGTACAGAAACCCCTTCTGTGGAGGACGCCCGTCATTCGGACAAAAATCTCACGGTCGGGCAACTATTCCAATGCAAAAATCTACAAAAAATCCAGTTCTATTGCTGAAATATGCAAAGCCTCTTGAATATGGACACATCCTGTGCGAATGTCGGTCCAACTGCCTTAAATGAAAGAGGCAGCAAAATAGCCGGCTTACAACACACAAATAAACTTAAATATATGCATACAAATGTCCAAAGCCTACTCCCTAAATTAGATTAGCTTAAGATATACGTGTGCCAAACTTCACCATATATCATCTCCATAACTGAAAAGTGGCTGACCGCGAAGGTGAACGATCGTGAAGTTGCCATCCCCAGTTTTCATTTATTTAGAAAGAATAGAGCAGGACGTCATGGTGGAGTGTGCTGACTTATGTCAGATATGGCCTGCTCGTGTCAGAAAAAAGGAAAAGCTCGCGTGCGAAACTGAAGCCATCTGAGATAGAGGTCAAGGTCGAAGGCGGTTGGTTCAAATTTGAAGATAAGTGAATTCTCTAATTTTAAACCGAT
This sequence comes from Schistocephalus solidus, assembly GCA_017591395.1. Classification (NCBI taxonomy): domain Eukaryota; kingdom Metazoa; phylum Platyhelminthes; class Cestoda; order Diphyllobothriidea; family Diphyllobothriidae; genus Schistocephalus; species Schistocephalus solidus. The sequence continues at coordinate 75,635 of WEDG01003133.1, forward strand.
TTCTTCGTTTCTTGTTGAAAATATTAGCTTAATTATTGACAATTTATTGTATTTCTACCTCATTATCAGCTGCACACATTTGCAGTTATTGCAATTGCAAAAGGGTAAAATATAAAGTTTTTAAAATTTTTCACCCCCTAATAGCAGGCAATATCAGCCGTATATTGCTCGGATATCGACATGTCCAGATACGTATATCGATTTTGTCCTCATTGTCGATATATCAGTAATATCGACATGTCGAGATTTGTCGAAATAGGCGAAAAAAAGTTTAGATACTTCCTGCTAAACCCCCACCCCTCGAAAACGAATACATACGGCTCGCCCAATCTAATTACTTAAAGAAATATGTAAAGAATATGTAAACACATATGTGAATGCAACTTGTATTATAAAACGTGCAAAATAATATATGTACAAACATAGTTAATAGTCCTCTTAATATGAACAATATGGGCTTCTGTGATGCTTTAAATCATGGGGTAGGCGGGTTGTCATCATGAGGGATAGGCGTGGAGGTGGCTAGTCCTGGGTGGCATTTTAAAAAATAGACAGTTATGTAATGTGAAACCAAATCAACTGACCATTAAAGGGTAATGCCGTAACGTGTCTTTGAATCCTCTTGGCGGCGGCGTCGAGGGACCTTTTTAGGCGCCTTATAAAGGCAGCCTCCAAATCATATAGGTTTAAACGGCCACCACCGGTCCACTTAACGTAAATTTCTACAAAGATAAAAATTGTCATATTATAACCCACCAGTAACAAGCTCATAAAACTTAGATCCACATAAGCTGTATTTTCCTTTTCGTCCTTGGAAATTAAGTTCCAAGGCGATATCGTCATCGAATATTGAATAATATATTCGCTTACCGAAGTCATCTGAATGTTTTCCACCGAGGCAGAGTAAGTAGGACTCCTAAATTATTCAAAGTGTTAGTAAATGACGCTTACTAACCATTTACTTGCGGAATGATGGCTCTTGCAGCCTGGTATTTAGTTGTTGGAAGCCAACGCGGCTAGCGATTGGCTGCGTGACAGGATTAGCCGGCATATTGCAGCCATGCTCAATCGGAGCTGCACTTGACCCACCTGCGACTAGCTCTTGAGTGCGTTGGCGCGAGATTAGGCGGCGTAGCATGCTCATAATCCATAGCTGCCGCTTAGCTAGGATGTTCATTTTCCTATGTAATGCCAACAGGGAGTCCGTTTGCGCTAAGGACTGTGAGGAGCCTATGGCAACCTCTTGTCATATTAAATTATGGTCTTACCTGGGCGTTTGGAACACCTGCCTGTAGGCAAAGTGTCATTTGATGATTCATCCGCGGCATTTGGATCCGCTTCCTATTCCAGATTTTATTTTGAATACGCAACCTACTGGTGATAGCGGCGGTGTTGTGTCCCATAAGTATACGGAGTCCTGTTCCTTGATTCGACGAGGCCTCTTTGATTGTCGTTGGTAGCTCATGGTAAAATCTACAACCGCACAGTTAGGTATAAGTTATGGGGTGTTAATCCATAAGCTATTGCCACTTCAACCCTTCAGTGCACGTGAACCTCTACCTACATGGGCTGTGTGGTTGTAGGGTTCACGTGCAATGTTCCCCTAGGGAAGGGTGTGTAAGTGGCCAATGTATCAAATATCAACATTTGCCTTACGCCATGGGTCGATTAATTCTATGAGCACATAGGAACCTTCTAAAGGAAAGCAAGCATACTTACGAATTGATGTCGGTAAATCCGTATAAAGCACATCAGTGCCCAACGTGGCCTTATAAACATACATCTCAGATGAGTTAATCGGGTAGTCGAAGTAATCTGTAATATCTTTAAACTCTACATATACTATGCGAATACGGCTGTCCTTATTAACAAGAACATTTTTAACACAAACTATCTTTTTACCTACAGCAATGCATCCGTTGGCTAGTGTATTATCTACTCGAACCTGTGAAGTTTTCTTGCATTTATATTGATCACATTGCTCGCAGTTTCTAGGTACTGGACCCCTATGATGCTTGTGTAGAAGCCTAGGCTTACGTGTATCCTGTGCACCTTCCATATTTACATCCTTCTCGCTCAACCTTCTAGCAACTTGCTGCAGAGGTTGTGATGGTTAACGAAGCATTTTTCGCAATTTGCCTAGGTAACTTTCAAAAGGAAAAGACGAGAATGAATCCAGAGGCCCGTGACGCTGAACATCGTCGGCAATGTGCAGTATACTGTGCACATTGTAAACCATCTGCTCCTCACCGTATAACACTTGGAATTTCTCTATAAAAAGTCTTAGTAATTGTTTAGCAACACCAACGTTACGTACGCATAGATGTGGACAAGCTAAATATCGAAGAGCAGTAAACAATATTAAAAACATTTTCCAATGACATTTTGGTAAGCTGTCTTTTAGAATTTCTACTCCAAGGTAGAGGATAAACTGTATAAATTCTGTGCCCTTCCAGCTATCATATTCCTGTAAGATCCTGCCACGCTGTGAAAATTCAGCTGGTAGGTAGACATTTAGGGACAAAAGCCGATGACTTGCCTCTTCTAATGCAGAGGTGGACAGCACTGGAGCGTACAATAAACCACTCGCCTTAGACCTACGATCCCTAACCCACATACTAATCAGCTTCTTCACAACACCTTAATATATTAGGTGCAGTGGATCTAAGGGAAAATTAGATATCATACCTAACTTGCCCGCATCGAAAGGTGAAACTCCTACCCTGTGTTTGCCGTCCAAGGGCAGATTGAAATCATCGTCCAATCTCTCCCTATGACCAACACCAACATAAACAACTTTTTCAATAAAAACGCCAACTATGTCGCACCGTTCGCATCCGTGATATGCGTTAACATTCTTAATTTGCTTAACAAACGACCTAGCCGGTGCATCACATATAACAGCTGCAACGCGCACAATTACTGACTGATCCAAGCTATCTAAAGAAATACCAGTTAACTGTAACTGGTTGATTTCATCAACTGTTTGCCGACAAAATGCTAGAACATCATTCGGCTTGCCTTTTCCACAGTAAATAGCAACTGGGAATACAGAACTAATGAACGGAGCGATAACCATTGCTTAAATAGGCCAAAATGCGAGCTTCGTCTTCCTTATAAACGGGAAACCCATCGATAGCCAAATTAAGTACAATCCCATTCTCACCTCCAAACAATCTTCTTTTCTCGAGGAATCGCTTAAGTTGGCTCCCCAGTCCTATGGGAACATACTCCCCACTACCCATTGCAACAACTCTAAAGCTATACGATGCCCTCAGCAGCGTTCGGGGATCTGTGGGCATGTCCGGGACATGCGTTTTGAAAATTTCTAGGACGTTGCGTAGGTGGGTATGGGCAATATTTGATTCAATAGCCCATTCCCTAACCCTATCACGAGTAGACATTTGCGAGGGTATACAACTCTCAGTGCTGCTTTCCTCTTCCTCTGACGACGAATCACTATATCCATCGCTGTCATCCGTGTGCTCTTCTGCAGATGACCACAACGATGCTTCATGTACATCTACGGGCACCTCCATCCAAGTTCGATTGCTGGACGATGCAGATGTGCCTTCGTCATCAGCATTTACCCGTTTGCGCTTGGATATAAACCTATTCACTTCCTCTGTAACTTCGCGGCATATATCTTTCACATCGCGGGCAACACGCCTTCTAATTGTCCTTTTACTTGGCTGCCGAAACATAATAGAACGTTGATACACAAAAAAGGGATAAAGTATATAAAAAGGGAATATGAATGCGAAAATGAGTCGGTAATATAAGTGCAGGCAGCAATAAGGTCACACGCGCACGCCACGGCAAGTGAAAGTGAAATCGCGTGCACGCACGCCGGATCTTCGCACACTAACAACACGCCAACCAATCACGGCTCAGTGACGTTATAGAGATTAACCAATGATTACGAGCTATGTCCTATCTCGACATGTCGAGATTATTGGATATCAGGCTATATCGACTTGCTATTATGGCCCTACATAGCCACATTAAAGTTTTCGCAGATATACGTCAAAGGACGGAATAAAAAGGTTAATTCTAGAAATAAAGTTTACATTTTGTAAGTTTACATTATTTCCAGCGAAGAATAATTAGCAGTAACTGGTATGCCAGTTGATATAATTTTTCATCCTGCATAGCCTCTTCGCTAATTCTATTTTCAGTTTAAACTCGTTACCTAGCAGATATTTGCTTGCAGTGCCTTGCTTATAACACATATTTCAAATATTACATCTTTTATTCCGCAAAACGTCACTAGTGACAATTTTCCTTCCGTATTATCGATTTGAAAAATACTTATATTTTAAAATCAGTATGTAACCCCAGCCAGTGCTTAGACGCAAACATCCACTTCGTGTAAAACTTCCACTAGAGCAACCCTCCTTAAGCATGAAGAAATTAGACCTTGACGCCCTGAAAAACTTTAATACCTTTATGTCTAAATATGGTTCTCTCTTCACGATCCTTGGTACTATTTTTGAGGGAAAGTTGTCTTCACTCACTCCTCAACAATGCGTGAAACTAGAGCCTTTTATAAACATGGTCAGTACCGAGTCGATTGACCGACATAAGAGAAGTTTCAATTTTCTTTTAAAAAACGTCCCCAAGAGTAAAATCCCCCTGGACGTTGCATTTCATTTTCTTTACTCATGCGGCTTTAACTTTAAAGTCACTGAAGCTAAAAGGTTGTCTTCTCGTAGCAAAATTCGGCCAGTTCTGGTCAAACGTTTATCAGCGATTGAAGTTGACCTTATTTTCTCTAAGCATGAGCACTCAGCTCAATATTTAAAAAAAAACAAGTTGGTTAGCTGTAGGGATAAAACCCCAATGGAACGTCGGGTTTTACCCTCATTAGCAAATAAGAAGCCTTCGTCTACACCTTCAATATCATAAGTTATCTCAGAGGTTTGTCCTGTAGCTAATGCAAACACACGGCCCTCCGGATCGACAGGAATTTCGATTCCAGCTGAATCTTCACCCGTTAACCTCATTCCTGGTTTGAGTGAAATTGTGTCAAAGCAACTTCTTCTCATCCCAAGCAAACCATGCCTGCTATAGCTGCCAAATCTACTAAACCTAAGAAAACTCCTAGTAAATCTGAATCATTGGCTAATCCATGCTTTAAAATCAGCAATGGCATTACCGATGGGAAACCTGCTAACCCCTCAGCATCTACAACAGCTGCGAACGCTTATGTTAGCATCCTTCCGAACCCAAAAGGTGGCCAAAATCCCCAAATAATTAACGCTTCTAATTATGTTACCAGTTTTTCGAAATTATTTATTCCTTATTTAAAATGCACGTTTTCCGCCAATTTATGCTAACTTCCCTCAAAATCTCATTTCTATGCCACCCCCTGTCTTTCAAACGCCACAATATAGCCTTCCTTTCCAAGGTTTTCATCCAAATATGCCGCTGTACAATAATCTCAGTTCCCTTATCAGTAACTTTTTGACAAATTGTAGACCAGAGCAATTTTGTTTCCCACCTTTCGTTTCTTCTTTCCAGTTTTCTTCTCCGCCAATAAATTATCCTTTTTTATAAATACTGATGAGCGTAACCTGCAGCTCAGGAATACGCTCAGCTCAGTTTCACTCAATGCGAGATCAGTTGTAAATAAGATGGCTGAGCTTAGAACAGTAACCTTTGAGCTTGATCCAGATGTTCTGTGCATCAATGAATCCTGGGCTCACTCTCTTTTTTCTGACTTAACGCTTGCTATAGATAATTTCAATTTGTACCGACAAGACCGCGCTGAAAAACGTGGCGGTGGTTGCCTCCTTTATATTAAGTCATCCTTTGTACAATTCCCTTTTCAGCTGAGCATTTCGTCCTTTTCTGGAAACGTATGCTTTGCTTCAGTCATCCTCCCTCACAATAAAAAAGCGTTAATTGACTGTGTCTATAATCCTCCGTGTTATTCTGGTAATGAAAGCGAGCTCTGTGAACTATTTGAAAAAGTTGCAGACACTCAATTTGATGTCAAAATAATCGTAGGCGATTTCAAATCTGCCAGACATTGACTGGCAGGCAAATTCCTCTCCACCTAAACATCAGAAATGGGTCGATACTATTAACTTTTCAAACATGTTCAAACTGGTCAGATCAGTTACTAGAAATGACAACATTTTAGATTTAATTTATACAAATTATGTCCACCCTCTCTTTATAAATTTTCATCATGATCTTTTCACAAGTGATCACGCAATAATTCACTGTTGTTTTCTAGTCCCCCTTCTTACGAAGCCTGAGGTTAAATGCAATAACCTCGACTTTGCTAACACAAACCATAAAATGATAAATAATTTCGTAAGCAATCTAGATTGGCATAGCATATTCGCAATCAACGATCCAAACTTTTTCCGTGAGCTATTGCAGAGCCTCACAGAACAAATCCAGGCTTTTAATCCCGTTTAAGATTTTTTTAATTCAAATACAGCCTCTTCTACTGTTCCGCATTTTCTCCAGAACAGACTTAAAAAAATTACGAAAACAACTTAAAGATTCATCTAAAAAGCTCTTTTCAGTTCATTTAAGGATTGCACAAATATTTGAATTAGCATCGAAAATTAGGCTCGCGCGAGATAAGCGTAGGGAGTCTCGGGCACTAAGTGATGGCAATTCATCCAAATCTGTTGTTCATATCTTACATGTTCGGTCATCGGCTAAGCATCTGAATGTAACTCCGCCCTTACTCGATTGAAACAAAAAATGTGTTACAGACGATTTGGGCAAAGCAGAGTTGTTAAATTCGTTTTTTTGCCAACCACTTTACCACTGAAACTAGCCCAACTCCCACAATTCTCTGCTTTCAAATTCGCTTCTAACAACCATTAATTTCTCGCCTTCATGTATTCAAAAGGAAATAGCTCACCTAAAAAATTCACATTCGGTTGGAACTGATAACATTCCAAACTCACTAATTAAACAGTTAAGGGATTTTCCACCTTTACTAAGCAAGTTATTCTCAATATTTCTCGAAAATGGTTTCTTCCCCGATTCCTGGAAAACTTCATTATAATACCAGTTTTTAAATCTGGTTCCCGCTCGGACATTCATAAAACGCCTTCTCTTGCTAAACTTTTCGAAAAACTAATTGCAAAAAAAATCACAGATTTTTGAATAAGCAATCAAATTATCAACTTTTCCCAACACAGCTTTTTACCGGACCGCTCTTGTGAAACCTGCCACATGTCTTTTCTAAATCTACTAACCTCTCTTCGTAATGATCATCTATCTGTGGTAGTTATCTATTTGATCTTAGTAAGGCATTCGATTAAGTGCCTCATAAACGACTTCTAGCTAAAGTAGAATCTATAGGACTTCATATTCCCCTTACTGACTTTCTTAGATCATACCTAGCTGATCGAAAACAAAACGTTTTAGTGGGGTCCTCATACTAAAATGCTACCCTGATTGTCAGTGATGTCCTTCCAGGTACTGTTTTAGGTCCTGTGTTGATATTTCATCGATAGCTTAAAATTCTCAATCTTATATTTTTGCTTATGACCTCAAATGCGTGTATTCCTTCGCTAACTCTACGACCGAACGGTGCCTAGAACAAATTCATTCAGACTTAGACGCTCTTTCGGTCTGGAGCTCCACATGGCTAATTGAGTTCTCACCTACTTAGTGTCGCTACATGAGTTTTGGGCCTGTAAGGCTGCCGCAACCTCTTATTTTTGAAGGTTGCCCTATGATTGAATGTTCCTCCATCAAGGACTTGGGCTTAAGCTTCACCAATAAATTAGATCTTTCGCCTCATGCCAATAGAAGTACGGCCAAAGCTGCTCAGATTTGCGGCTTTATTTCTTATAATTTCTACCTTCCTGAAATAAAGACTTTATCGTATGTTTGTACTTCCCATTCTTGAATTTTGCTGTCCTTTCTTCAGTTAAATGAACGAATCTAGCCGTTCAAAAATTAAAAATGTCCAAAGATATTTAAAAAAAGTCCTATTTCCGACTCTTTCAACTACTTCCTACTCAACAAGATGCCAGCTAATGAAGCTAAAATTTATTTGGGTCAGGAGACTTGAAACAGGCTTTTGTCTCCTTTTCCGACTTAATAATAGTTCAACTCTCCCCAAGCTTTCTCTCATTACCCCCGTTAGTCTTCCGTATAGACGAAGAAATTCTGCACTAATTATACCTCCCCCTGCATCCTCAACGTGTAAACGCCCTCTTTTCTTTGCTTCTAGGTATAGTTTTCTTTGGAATAACTTGCCAATTGAAATAAGGTCGTTAACTAGTCTATCTGCATTCAAGCGAAGACTGCACATTTATCTTAACACTGATTCTATTAACCTTTTATTTTCCTCATCTTTTCCCAGTAGCTTTCCCATGACTCGGAGAAAGGACCATCGGGAATTAAAGTTACCCTCTTGAAACTATATTTTCGCTACCTCGGGTTGCCCATGAACTATGATGTCTCCTTATATCACCAGTCATCCAAACGATGACGTCATTCGGACGTACACATTCGGTGGTCCACAGTCTAAAATTGCTACCATTTCTTTGGATACTAACCATCATCAGAATTCAATTCTGGATCCTAAGATGCTGAGGACTTAAGTTCATTGACGCATTTTCATGATATTTTGTTTCATACGCCTAAGTGATCAAGAACGAATCACCTCAACGTTTCATTATCTGATTCTGAAATGCTACTACCGTATTACCCTACTCTAACACCTGACCATTTTTTCCTAAGTAGTTTTTTCTCCTACCTTCTATTAAAAAATGAAGGCTTATTGAACTCTGCCTCCATTTTTATGGTAGGAGTTTTTTTTCACTGCCTATTTTTTCTAGTTCACCATTAATTTTAAAACATCGCTAACTGTTGACATAGCAGGACCAGTTAGGTATTTGTACATTTTTTCTGCACACATTGTCATAACTTTATTTTGTTACTAATGTTTGCTTAGAAAGTGCTTTGTCGGTGCTAACCAAATATAAATTCTAAATAAATGTGGCTCACCATCAGAACGCCGGGGTTCCAGGCACGTGAGATCCTAACGTTCTACCGACCACCGAGAAACGATCCGCAGTCAGACAGTAGACTGATAGATGATTTAGAATCGTTTGCTAGTCGATCCGAAGTCATGATTATGGGCGAATTTAACCCTTAGGATATCAATTGGAATCAAAGCTCGGCACCAGGCTCGGAATTAAACTTCGATCGCCGCCTCCTAGAAGCTATACACAAACGATTCCTAACTCAACACGTCCTCTCTCCGACCAGAATACGTGAGGGGCAACAAGCTAATTGTTTGGAACTTGTATTGACAAAGGCGCCTGACAGCGTAGATGCTGTGAACTGTCTATCCCCACTGGGCAAAAGTGATCACGTTGTCCTACATTGGGAATATTCACTCTTTTCTGTCCCAGATCAAAACATCATAGTCAAACGCAACCTATGGCGTGGATAATTTACCCAAATGAAAATTGATGTGCGCCATTTAGATTGGAATGAAACATTCACCGAGGATTGGTTGCAATTTAAGTCCGTATTACAGGGAATCATCACCAACTACTGTTCTTATTCGAAAAAAAGGTGACCACCAGGCTCCATAGGCTAACGATCACACTAAAGAGTGAAGTAAGTTGCAAATGAAATCTGTGGCAAACTTATCTAATGGAAAAGACCGTGGAATCGCTGACGAAGTACTAGACGCAGAGGAACATAGTAAAAGGCCTGATTTATAAAGCCCACCAAAGTTTTGAAAGTAACCTGATAAACCGTGCAGCAGAAAACCCGAAGCTCTTCTACAACAATATTAGGTAGTGCACTCGAAATAAAGACCCCATCCCTTTGTTAAAAACGGATGAAGGCGTCGAACTTTGCAAGGACGAGGAAAAGGCTGAGCACCTTTCTCAGTTCTTTCAGTCGGTTTTCAAGAGAGAAGCCAATCTAACCGCTGATAACTATAGTGCGGGAGAGATCCCGACAAATAACAGAACCTATTGTTCTGCAGGAACATCTGAAGCTGGACGAAACCAAATCGCCAAGTCCTGATGTAATGCTGACAAAGTTGTTGAAGGAGTTGGCCATAGAGTTGGCAGAACCATTGTGTCGACTCTTCCAAGCTCCCCTCGCTGCAGGCAGATTGCTACCCGATTGGAAGGCCAAGTGGATTTCCCCGATACATAAAAGTGGCAGCCGGGCTTCCGCAAATAATTACAGGCCGGTAAGTCTCACTTCCATATGTTGCAAGATTATGGAGCGAATCATCAAACTTGAACTGATGCAGTTCCTGGAGCGGTATCATCTTCTCTCTGATGTGCAGCGCGGATTCCGCAGAGGAAGGTCTTGTTTAACTAATTTGCTCTATTGACTGGAACGATGGACCCGAGCGGTCGATGAAGGAAATGTGGTGCACACAGTCTACATAGACTTCAAGAAGGCCTTTGATAGCGTGCTTTACCAGCGTCTCCTTTACAAACTCAACCGTATTGGGGTAAGGGGCAAGCTTTTGAAGTGGATCGAAAACTTCGTGATTTGGTGATCTCAGATTGTCCGTCTTGGCAATCAACAATTAACAGAGGTGGCGGTTAAGAGTGGGGTTCCTTTAGGGCTCCATCCTTGGCTCTATCTCTTCCTTATGCACATTGATGCCTGCGTAACTGGGCTGGACTGTGACACCGCCATGTTTGCTGACGATATAAAGCTTTGGTTGGTCATCCAGTTCAGTTCAGTTCAGTGTATTTGAGGAAAATAGGCTTACGCCTTTGAAATCCCTATTTGTTACATAAAAGTTGCAAGAATAAGAAGCAAATTAAAGAAGTAACAGTCAAGTGAATGCAGGCAGGTTTACGTGGTACACTGATATTGTTAAGGTTAAGTAGTCACATAGTCTTCGTGGTACTGTAACATATGTATGTCAAGCCGATGTTTGAATGTATACACAGACTGGGACATAACAATCGCCTCAGGTAGGTTATTCCACGGTTCCACGACACGGTTGGTGAAAAAATACTTCCTCACATCCAATCTTTACTTGGGGCACACTTAGTTTGAATGGATGACCTCGGAGATTTTTCGTAGTGGCGAGTTGGAAAAAGTCATCACATAGGAGGGCACAATCCATGCCACGCACGATACGGAAGGTTTGTATCAAGTCTCCGCGCAACTGCCTATAACTCAGAGGATAGAGCTTTAGGTTATTTAGACGAATCTCATATGGCAGTTCAGATTGACCTCTTACTAATTTTGTGGCTCGCCGCTGCACCCTTTCGAGCATGTTGTAGTCCTGTTGCGTCCACGGTCGCCAGGCGTGGATCGCATATTCAAGATGTGGCCTTACAAACGTACCAAAGACTTTAGAAAAGCAGTCTTCATCGAAAACTTTAAATGCCCGCTTGATAGCGTACAGTATTGAATTGGCGGATTTAGCTGCCTTGGAACATTGCGTAGAAGGCTTCAGGTTGTCTTTCATCCAAACTCCAAGATCCTTCTGTGTGTGTGCTTCTCGGAGTGGTAAAACCATTCAAATAGTAGGGTCGCATATCAGTGACCTGATTTCGATTTCCCAGACGTAGCAGGGTGCATTTGTTTGAGTTGAAGGACAAGAGCCATTTGTGGGACCACTCGTCCAATCGACGAAGATTTTTCTTGGAAATTGTCTGCATCAGCAGCATTGTGGATAACTTTCCAGATTTTTTATATCGTCCGCAAACATAGCAAAGTTACAGTCCAATTCCTGTACACAATCATTAATGAACAAGAGAAATAGGATCGGTCCGAGCACTGAACCTTGTGGGACTCCACTCTCGATGACTGTGCGCTTTGATCGCGATCCGCCTACACAGACCACTTGGGAACGACCGACGAGAAAATTCTTGATCCACGTAAGAAGTTTGCCGCCAATACCGAACATTCTCAACTTGTGAAGGAGACGCTGGTGTGGAACACTATCGAAGGCCTTCTGGAAATCAATGTAGGCCACGTGCACAGTGTCTTTTGCATCGAGTGCTTTTGTCCAGCTTTGCATCGTATAAAGTAAGTTCGTAACACACGATCTTCCCCTACGAAAGCCATATTGTGCAGTCGATAAGAGGTTACGGGTTTCTAAATAAATCATCAATACCTTTTTGACAACCTTCTCCATAACCTTGCAACAGATTGAGGTCAGGCTGACAGGCCTGTAATTTGTAGCAAATGCACGACTACCACTTTTTGTGAAGCGGTGCGATGTGGGCTGTTTTCCAGTCGGTAGGAAGAATTCCCGTATCGAACGATTTCTGGCACAGCAACGATAGCGGTTTCGCCAGCTCTCGAGCAAGTTCGAGGAGTAGCTTTGCTGGAATCTCGTCGGGGCCAGGAGATTTGCATGCCTTCAGACGTTTTAGTTCTTCAAAGACCGCCGCTTCTTGAAAGAGCATATCCTGAATAAGTGGCACTCCTGTAGTCTCGTAACTTGATGGAATAAAAACAGCTTCTCTAGTGAAAACCGACTGAAAGAACTGGGAAAAGTGTCCACAACGAAGCTGATGAAGCGAATCTACAGACGAACTTGCATCGACTCGAGGAATGGTCGCCCAACTGGCTCCTCCCATTCAACGCTACCAACTGCAATATTCTGCAATTTGGCAGAACCAGCTGCGGGTACCAGATAATTTATTATCTTGACGACACACCGCTACCAGAGGTAGAGGCTCAGAAAGATCTAGGAGCATGGATCACGCCCTCACTGAAGCCATCGTTCCATTGCTCAAAAGAAGCAAAATCTGCCATGTCAAGCTTGTATCTAATTAAGCGAGCGTTTGCAAAGTTCGACAAAGAGTGCTTTAATAAGGTCTTCGGGATGTTCGTGCGACCACAATTGGAATTTGTCATACAAGCCTGGAGACCGTGGTCTGTCAAAGACCACAACACCCTTGAGAAGGTCCAAAGACGTGCAACCAAGCTTGTTCGAGGTCAAAGCTGCGTGCCTTATGAGACACGATTGTCCAATCTTGATCTGTTTCATCTGGACTAAAGACAGCTACGCGGCGACCTAAAACAAGCCTTTCGCATGCTGCGGGGTTAGGACGCACAGACGTCTTCTGGTGAAACTGGAAGCCCTCGGCATCCGGCCTCCTCACCTTGACTTCATTGGTTCCTCCTTATCTAACCGCAGCCAGAAGGTCTTAGTAGGTAATAGCTATTCGAGGCCTCAGCCGATCACGAGTGGCGTTTTTCAAGGCACGGTTCTAGGTCCCCTTCTCTTCATTCTGTACATAAACGAAATTTCAAATTTACTCACAACTTCACAAAATTTAGTGTACGCTGACGATCTCAAATGCATTTATTCATTTTCTAAAGACTGCCAATAGTTGCGTGGATAAAATCAACACTGATCTACTTATGCTCTCACGTTGGAGCTGATGCAGTTTTCTTCATCCAAGAGTAGTTTCATGTGTTTTGGCCCCGCCAAGCTTCCTGGACCCCTTTATTTCAAAATAGTACACTTTTCCAACGATCAACCATAATATTTACGTTGATAAAATCAACACTGATCTACGTATGCTCTCACGTTGAAGCAGATGGAGTTTTCTTCATCCAAGAGTAGTTTTCATGTGTTTTGGCCCTGCCAAGCTTCCTGGACCCCTAGTATTTCAAAATAGTACACTTTTAGAACGATCAACCATAAAATACTTAGGTCTAAGTTACACAAATAAGCTAGCATTATCGCCTCATGCAGATCGAATTTCGGCAAAGGCTGCACAGATATGTGGTTTTATATCACATAATTTCTTCCTTCCGGAAATAAAGTGAAACCTATAACGCATGTTTGTTCTTCCTATCCTAGAATACTGCTGTCCCCTCTTTGGGCTGATGAACGCCTCTGACCGCAGTAAGATTGAAAAAGTTCAGATGGTTTTTACTCGAAGACTATTTGCTCATCCTGGATCCAGTATCTCTTATACGGATAGATGCCAGTTAGCAAACATTAAATTTCTGTGGGTAAGAAGACTCGAAGCCGGTCTCTGCTTCCTGTTTCGAGTTAACTCTAGTCCAAATCTCCCACGCATTAACGCTCTCACTCCGGTAGATTGACCCTATGTCACTCGTAATTCTTCCATGATCATTTCACTACCCCGTAGCTCCACAACTAACCAATCTCAGTTTTTTACCTCTTAATATGCTTTCATATGGAATAATCTTCCACTGCAAATTAGTTTGTCGTCTACATTAGCTATTTTCAAAACCAAAGTACGCAAACATTTAACTTCGGAAGATATAAAGTCCTTATTGTCTGTTTCCTTCCCAAACTCGCAACTTTTGGATTTTGAAAAGGGTTCTCCTGGTATTTGAGGCAGCTCCCTTGATATTATATTGGTATCTAAAAATATTTCCATCATCCTTTGCAGTCAATCTTTGCATTCACTTTTTCTTCCCCTCCTTTTAAACTAGCATTACCAACTCTTGACAACCTTGATACTTTCCTCCGAATTTGCAACCCTGATGATAGTCTCCAGGTTCTGTTGATGATCGAGGTGGGTTCTGATGGTTTCGCCTCTTTTGTGATGGACTATGCAGTCAGCAAGGTCTCATCTCGATGATGATCTCGTGACCTCTACTGTGCCCTCTTCGTTTCGACCATGTTGTCTACGAGGAGTTCATCCTCTCTCACCTCCACTGGTGTTTATAAACAGTAGCTCTGACTGCTATATTATCTCTCACCCGACAAGGAGCGTTCAGAACCCTCATACGTTGTCAGCAACATCACAATACTATCCCATTGCATTTAGCTATTAATTTTTTAGTGAAGCAGTTTTTTTCTCCTATTTTTTTAAAAATTGGTGGCTCGCCGATCTCCGCCTCCGATTTAACCCTAGGAGTTTTTACTGCTTCTTTTCCAGTTAACCGTATATGCCAAATATTGTTGACTTTTGTTTTAAAAATGGCAAATCGTTTTGAATCTGATATGTTTACCATACTACTCATTTCTACTGTTCATATTGATGCTCACATAGTGCAGCAATTATCCACTTTGTATTTATTTAAACCACGGTACTAAGTTTGTAATGATGGGGCCCTCTGGGCCTTAAATATACAATTTATTTATTAATTTATTGTTTTCTTGCATCTGGCGACTTCTTTGAGTTGGCCACTACCAATACTTTGCGAGGACATCCTATTAAACAACGTGTGACAGGTGCCAGACTCGACAAAAGAAGGTTCTTCTTCTCCAACAGAGTGATTAAGGCCTGCTCTTCCTGCGGACATCA
This sequence comes from Schistocephalus solidus, assembly GCA_017591395.1. Taxonomy (NCBI): domain Eukaryota; kingdom Metazoa; phylum Platyhelminthes; class Cestoda; order Diphyllobothriidea; family Diphyllobothriidae; genus Schistocephalus; species Schistocephalus solidus. The sequence goes on from WEDG01003133.1 coordinate 90,865, forward strand.
TCATGTCCCCATCCGTTGACAATTTTAAGCGGAAGTTTGACTAGTGCAGCCCTAAGTATCACCACGACATCAGAAACTAACACATTTCCTGAAACATATTCCCATCCAGTATGTTCGCGTTATATAACATACACCTCCATTTTTGTGAGTGATCTTATTTGATAATTGTTTGTCCGATGCCCTGTAGTGTGACAAGGAGATAAGCCTTTGTCCAACGTCCATTATATGCCAACCTTTTTTAATTTCAGTGTCATTGACATCAATAGGGAGCTCAAAGGTTTCGCCTATATTTCCCTTAATAAAACTGAACTGAACTGAAGGTTATTGAGGACCACGAATGCACAGAAGACGACGTGAAGCAATAACTTCTTGCATTTATCTAGGCCAAGTCTCCGGGTCCTGATCAAATACCAGCGAAAGTACTGAAGGAGCTAGCTAGCGAACTCTCTAGACCACTCTCGGGCATTTTCCAATCGTCCTTCGATCAAGACCTCCTCACTTCTTTTTGGAAAGCAGAAAATATATACCCTATTAACAAGGGTGGATCCTGAACCAGTGCTAAAATCGACCGGTGAGCCTCACATGCATCTGTTGCAAACCAACGGAAAGGATCATCAAAAATGCCAGTATGAAGTTTCTCGACAAAATCTTCCTTGACAGTACCCAACGCGGATTTCGACGAAACCCCTCCTGTTTGACGTATATGTTCTATTAAATGGAACAGTGGTCCAGGTCATTAGATGAGGACACCAGCGTCGATGTCGTCTACATCGACTTCAGAAAGCCTTTGATAGTGTTCCTCACCGCAGGTTACTCTACAAGGTCTGAGAAACTGGAATAAAGGGGAATTTACTCAATTGGTTAAGCAACTTATTGATAGGCCGATCACAGTCCGTGTGCATTGGCGATGTGAAATCAATTTTCATGCCGATCGTGACTTGTGTACATCAGGGGTCCATTCTTTGGCCATTACGTTTCTTAATCTATGTAAATGATTGTATGAATGGATTGGACAGCATGGGAGTCATGTTTGCTGACGACATCAAGAAATGGCAACTTATCACATGCAGTACTGATTAACAGACTTTACAAGAAGGACTCAACTGCCTACCTGAGTGGTCCGATAAATGGCGGATAAAGTTCGAATTTGAGAAATGTGTCACAATAAGGCTTACAACGAAGAAGGTGAGCCTGATGGGTGATTCCCATCAATAATTCATAGACGGAAGGTGCCTGTAAAATGTTTCCGAACAAAAGAACCTAAGAAAAACTCTAAAACAGCTACAGCCCACTAAATCACCTGGCCCAGATGGTATATCCGCAAAAGTTCTAAATGAACTCACAGAACAGCTGGCCTCTCCGCTCTCCAAGATATTTGAAATGTCGATGGAGGCGGGGGCTCTGCCTACCGAGTGGAAGATAGCCAACATAACCCCCATCTATAAAGGAGGAGAGAGGACATCACCAAACAGTTTCCGACCAGTCAGCCTCACAAGTATCTGTTGCAAAATGATGGAGAAGATAATTAAAACGGAACTGATGAGGCATCTTGAAGAGAATAACTTGCTTAGTTCATATCAACATGGATTTCGAAGTGGTCGATCCTGCCTCACAAACTTGCTCACATCCATGGAAAGTTGGACAAAATCATTAGAAATGGGTTTGTCAGTCGATGCGGTCTACATTGACTTTAGCAAAAGCCTTTGACAGGGTTCCACACAAACGTCTGATCTTTAAGCTCCGTCAAATGGGTGTGACTGGCAACCTACTCAAATGGTTGGCCGACTTTCTCACAGACAGGCGCCAGCGTGTTTGTATCGGAGACACCAAGTCTCACTGGGAAACCGTTCACAGTGGAGTTCCGCAGGGCAGCGTTCTGGGTCCCATTTTGTTTCTGATATACGTAAACGACTGTCTGGATTGTCTGACATGCGAGAAGGTAATGTTCGCTGACGATTTGAAGTTATGGAACTCGATTGAAAAACCGGAGGATGCGCGGAAATTACAACAAAAACTTAGATCGCTTGCAAAACATGGTGTGATGAGTGGTTGCTGAACCTTAATCTTAACAAATGCCAAATAATCCGACTGCGGTCTAGTTCCAGAAGGCTGATTAGGTTTGAATACCAGTACTCCATCAGTGGTCACCAAATCCAGGAGGTAAATATTCTAAAAAGGACTTGGGTATATGGATAACACCAACTCTCAAACCATCGTCACACTGTGCGAATATCGCAAAGAAAGCTATGTGTATCTTAGGCGCAATCAGAAGGGTCCTTCGTTAATTTTTGACGGAGAGCTTTTTGGGCGCGTGTTTGGAACATTTATCCGGCCAGTGTTGGAATATTGCGTTCAGGCGTGGCGCCCTTGGACGAAACATGACTACGCTCTGCTGGAGAAAGTTCAACGGAGGCAACGAAACTAGTCAGCGGATTGGAATGCCTACCCTATGAGGGGCCGCCTAGAAAGACTTAAAATGTTTCCTCTCTTATAGGCAATACAGAGGGTATATGATCTTAGTCTTCAAACTGGTCAGAGGAGTTGATTGTGCTCTTCAGATGGCCAATTTTTTTGAATTGGCAAACATGACAAGTCTCCGAGGTCACCAATACAAACTGAAAAGAAATCACGCCAAACTTGAAGTGCGGGCCAACTTCTTTTCCCAACGGGTGATTGACGAATGGAACAAACTGCCAGCCTCAGTTGTTCAGGCTGAAAGCGTTGAAATGTTTAAAAGAAGACTTGATGCATTTTTACTTGATGAACATATATTTAGTCGACAGCAATGATTGATATACTAAAACGACTATCGCCATGTAACATTTGCTTGTTTTGCTAGCGTCTATCTGTAAATAGGGTTTTCAAAGGCTCTGCCTATCTCCCTTATATATACTGAATTATACTGAATTACTGAATCACCATTTTTCTTCCATAAAGCCCTCCGTTCAATGTGTCAGGGCGTCCAACACGGCCTTCGATGTCGTGTTTTTAATTATAAGAACATTCGTAGATGTCGATAAGGCAATATTTGGAAAAAATATGGGATGTTTATGAAAGGAGGGCTACAAAAGTCGTGAAGAGTCTTAAGACTTTATCGTACGAATGCAGACTTGTTGCTCTTAAACGTTTCCCTCTGGAGAACAGGCAGATTCAAGGCGATCTGATACAGACATACCGGCTCGTGATAAAGCAGGACTGTGCTTTACACATCGAAGATTTTTTTCATTGGCCACAGCAACTAACCTGCGCGGGACTTCTCTCAAACTTCGAGGAGACTTATCCCACCTGGATGTTCGTCAGCACTCGTTTTCGCAGCGAGTTGTCGGTGCCTGGAACGGAATCCTAGATGAAGTCATAAGGGTGGACACAACCGACAGATTCAAACATAAACTGGATTAATACGTTCCAAAACGAGCCGGAGCGACGAGGAATTTAGCTCAACCCTCGAGAGTCACGCACCACTTGTCATATTTTATGATCGCCTTTTGCAATCCACATGGTTTCTCTTTATACCGCACTTAATTTCACGATACAAATAGGGGACTCAAAGGCCCATGCCTATTTCCCTCAACAAATGGAATTGCATTGAATTGAATATTCGCATGACAAATACCGTTTATTCTTGCTAGCAAGCACGGCTTCATCATACCAAAGCTTTGCACATGCATACAGATTACGCCGATATATATTATTGGACACAGGTAATCATCGGTTCGTCAGGGTGACTGTGCCTAGGTTCCACTATTAGAAAACTATTTTCTTTCTACGTGAACATGTTACTAACTTCTTTATAGTAACAGATATTTAAACTGCAATATTTTTAGCAACCCTCTTTAATAGGTTCTTAATGGGCATTGCCTAATACCCTTAAATATACTGAACTATTCTGAACTTTAAGGTAAATCATCTCTTATTTAAGCGCTATAATATACCCATAGTATGTGATCATGTCTGCCCTAGTGATGTGCAGCACAAATAAATTGTGCGGTTCCTGAATATAACATATGCTCCAAAGTACGCGGGTCGTGTGCTAGGAGGGGCTTCACACACCGGAAGCTGGATTCATAAATGCTTAACAATATCGGTCTCATCGACGTACCCAGTTCTTTCAAAATCGTTGTTAAATAATTACAGTAGTTCCCGGAGTATTTGGGTTCGTATATACATAGACCACCCACCGCAGACAATTATATCGGAATTATTAATACCCGATCACCGAAGTTAATTTAAACAAGTTGACAGAAAATCCTGACAAAAGGGGTGCGAATAAGTGCTGATTTTTAAGAAACATCACTTATGTTCAGCAACTCTGAAGCTGGAATTTATAATATCTGAGTAATTATGGAAATAAATGTAGGAGGATGGCACGAAAAATATGCTTGAAGACTAGCTGTAGTCTCTACTCCTCGGTTTTTATGCACTCAAGAGGTTTTCAAAGAACTTACCTTCTGTTTCATTTCCTGTCCCTGAGGTTTTTTCTTCTCAGCTGTAGGCGCGAAGCGTACTTCAAATAACCCGCCCTCTTTGATCTCGTCTGTGTTAGGTACTTTACTAGTTTTGAGCCCTCCTTTGGGGGCTGGTAGGTTTTTAAGTGAATTGTTATGACTCAAGCCCTTCAAAAGTATGAAAAACTGGAAAAAATTGGTGAAGGTATGAGATTAACTTCATACGATTGCCTTTTTTTCAGGTACCTATGGCAAAGTCTACAAAGCTAAAAATCGCGAGACACATGAAGTCGTCGCATTAAAACGTGTACGCCTTGAAGATGATGAAGAAGGTATTCCCAGTTCGGCTTTTAGGGAGATTTGCTTGTTGAAGGAACTTAAGCATAGAAATATTGTTCGGTAAGTTCTCACCTTGGGTACTTTCTTGCATACCGTTGCTTCTAAGCAAAGGTATGTAAGGACCTTATTAGGTCCTTAAGACAATTAAACTGCCCCGAATGTTCACTATTACAAAGATGTTCATATGTTTCTTTCTGTTACTTGATCTCCAGAGCTGATGCTCGTCTTTCCGTGTGGTATTGTAGAATTGCCATGTCTATAGGTGTCTATTTAAATGTCTATTTAAAGGTGTTCATCCCGGTCGATGCGACTGTTTTCGTCCATGCTTCTGATTTTTTACCATTGTCTTGGTTGACCTCAGCTAGTCTACTACTCGGATATATTCTTTCTGGTGTTTCGGTAATCTGGATTGTGTGTAATAAAGGTTGTATGTGATCTGAATTAGGGACGAAATCGGAGGTAATACAGAATGGCAAAGTAGAAGCAACTAAATGGCCTTGAAGAGAATTCATTTTAACGCTTGGCACACTAACACAATAGGACGGACTAGAGACGAAAATGTGACGGTCTCTGTAACCAATCAGATATTTTTAATTCTGTTCGTATAAAAAAAAAACAAAAGTGCACATGTGCAAGTTATACTGTGGACCAGATGAAAAAGTATCAACTACACTATGCATTCGAAAATGCCATTCTGTGAAATACGATGACTAAACCAGGCGCTTAAGTGCCTGGCCTCTGGGAGTTAGGCCGAAAAATTAAACTGTAAGTTAAAATCCAGACTACACTTTTTATTGCATTTAATTTGTGTACACACTTAGATTGACGCTAGGTCAAAGCCATCTTTGAGAAGGTAGGACTGGGGTATAACTATACCGCGTTTGAATATTCGGAGTAAATGCCCTAAACCAATTGAATAAAAGCTGCTACTCTAAGGGATCCTGCGAGGTTTTTGTGGCTCCCGAGAATGTTCGTACCGGAAGCAAAAATTCTCTCCTAGAAAAGAGGAACCAGGTTTTAAAATTTTTAAAATTGTTTTCAGGGAAAAAGGCTACCTCCATATGGAAGTTGATACTGCGCCCCAATTACTAGGTCATAAACTTTGAAATCATATTGAAATCTGTTAAAGAGACGCACAGAAAATAAGTACGTATGACATAATTTTGGTCAATCCAAAGTCACTAATCGTTGATAACTCAATGCTGATCTTTGTATTGAATCAAAAAGTTCATGCAAAATAAGTTTGTTTCAGCGATCGACTAGTTTGAATATTTGATAACAACTGCAGGTGAAACCACATACGCACGAATCTAACTGATTTGATTCTACGTTTCGCTGCTCAACCAGAGCAAATTACTTTGCACCTATATTCGCATTATGACCGAACGAAGCTTGAATAGAGAATGCAAATATTTTTCTAATCGTTTGATAGTTACCTTGCAAAAAGCGATTTTCATTTGTCATTTAAACAAAAGTGCCAATTTTATGAAAGTTACTCTTATTAGATATTCATCTGCCACCTATTTTGGCAGCAAATTGAAACCAGTTAAAGCACAAAAATCTGAAAACATCAGTTTTCTGGCTTTAGTCGTAAAAAGGTTAGAGAGTAGTTTATCATTTGATCCAGCCATTGTGATAGTCAAAGCATTTTCTGACCGCTAAATTTTAAAGGCTACAATATGCGCATCTTCAGATTAGCCATCAGAGTTCTATGGATTTCACAGTATTTATTACGTGCAACCTCTTCGACATACTTTTCGCTGCTGATGGTGTTCGACTCAGCCTTCTCCAGTAAATGTGGGTTACTGCACTTAGATGGTATGCAGATGACTTGTTTCCCCAGTCAAAGCCTTACTACGCAAGTATTGCAGTTGACTCCGATCACCTTTTGCTTACGTCTAGTAGCACAGATCCCAGTTTAGGAGTAGAACTATACTCACAGCAGAGGTACTAGCTACAAGCCCGGGCACGTATTTCGCCAGTATTCTGCCGCTGTTTAACACAGCTGTGAGGAGTCCGGCTCATCAACATTCCGTGTGCTTTCTGGTAGATACCAGTTTACAAATTGCTGCTGTTTAATATCCTCAGAAATTACTCGCTAACATGGGGTAAATCAATCTATTTGTAGGCTTTAAAACGTCGACTGAAAGTTGATATTCATATTTGGGCCAACATTTCTCAGTCACAACGAGATAACCGCTTAATATTAATAAAACTGCCCGTTTCATAGGTCAAACCGCGGCATCCGGTTTGACATCAATATAAAATAAAGGTGACTCGCCGCGCTTAGCCGTTTTTTGTTCGAGTCTGAAGGGAGTTTTGATTTTCGCCTGATGCTGTCTTACCGTACAGATTTATCTTTAGTAGTAGGAGCATCAGGGCCACCCAGAACCTTGTAAATTACGATTTTTCGCTTCATTTAACAGCAGTCGGAAGATTACAGCGACTGTTATCCGCTTATGTTCGCCTAAACGAACTTCGCGCCGCTTTAAATTTCTAACAGAATGTGAGTAGCTACGAAGGGTTCTATCAATAACGTGAATTTGGCAAGCATAACACGGAAAAATAGCGCATTCACTTGTGTCTATGTGGCATTTTACATTTTCCACTTGACATGCATAAAGATTGCCAATTTTTCTATCCAAATAAATTGGATTCGCGCCAAAAGGACTTAACATTTTAAATGACGTTTTTACGTATTTTACATTCTAGGCTCTATGATGTGCTCATCAGCGAGTCTCGGCTCACTATCGTCTTTGAACATTGTGATCAAGACTTAAAAAAGTACTTTGATGCATGCAATGGTGAGATCGACCCGGCTACAGTTAAGGTAATTTCACGCACAGTGTCCTTAGCTTTAATCTGTGTGGGTGACCCTGTGACGATTAAATGTTTGTATCCAAGGCCCATTGGACCGAATGCCATGGTTATTCACACTCTCAGTGGCTTTAGGAATTTACTATTACTTGGCTGGTCAAGGCTTAGATCTTTTCCGATTATTTTTTGAAAGTTCCTAAAAGTTTCGGTAGCGATAAACCGGGGTTCTTCAGGACTTTTAGTAGGATCACCACGCCTAATTGTACTTTTAGCCAGGAAGTCAAATAGCTGCACGCTCAGTCATACGGTCCCTTTTGTCGTCTTCGTATCGTTTGAATAAAGGAAGAGCGTATTGAAGGTCCAATGTCTGCCGATACAATACCGAACTAATCCCTGTGTTTGAACGTTTTGTATTATCCAGGAATCCAGGACACTCCTAATTTCCTGAAATAGTAACGTCCAGGTTGCCTAACCTCTGTTGATACTGCTTATGAAATTTTTATCTGTTATTTTTTTTTCCTGAAAGTTATGCCTAAGCTAAATTATATCCGAATGTGTTCTCTTTTTTGTCGTTTATATTTATTTCGCTCGACTGAATTATTTTACCCCGTCCCCGAAATTCCTTTTAGCTCTTTATGTACCAGCTCTTACGTGGGCTCCAGTTTTGTCATATGAACAACGTCCTACACCGTGACTTAAAGCCACAAAACCTCTTAATTAATGCGAACGGTGAACTGAAGCTAGCAGATTTTGGACTTGCCCGTGCGTATGGGATCCCGGTGCGCCAGTATTCTGCCGAAGTACGTTCTTATTCTGAGAATGGGCTTTTTGATGAATTACTCTTACCACCTTTCGATTATACCCGACGTTTTTTGCCCAGGTTGTCACACTCTGGTACAGGCCACCAGATGTCCTTTTTGGTGCCAAGCTCTACACAACCTCTATTGATATGTGGTCGGCTGGGTGTATTTTTGCCGAGCTTTCGAACGCTGGCCGGCCTCTCTTCCCGGGATTTGACGTCGATGATCAACTTCGACGCATTTTCAAGTAAGCACGCGAGAACCCAAATCTATTGTCCAGTAAGCCGCTTACAAACCTTATTGTTCACATCACTCTGTTGCTGCAAATGCCCTAACTATTCCTCACATTGCAGCAGATATGGAAAATAAGTGATCTTCAGAAAAATCCAATAATCTTCAGATGGAGGTTACTCTGAAGAATGTATCCGAGTGTCCTGTCTAGGAAGACAAACGTTCGTTTCTTCCAATTTCATGCTTGCCCGATGATTAATGATACAGGCATTCACTTAACCGCTAATTGTTGAATTCGGTGAGGCCCCAGGTTCGCGAGATGGTTTTCTTTAACCCCAGTTTTTATTCCACGTATCTCGTAGTTGGCGTTGTTCGATATGCCTTAGTTCACCTCGAAAGTCTGTCAGATCGATGAGGGTAATGTGGAGTCTTGCCCTTATTTTTCCAGCATCCGTCATATTGATAATCCCCCGTTTTCGGCAGAAGTCGTTGATCAATCCTTCCTAAAAATCGCCAATAGCTTTTACACCGCTTTTTGATTGGGAAATTCCTCGGCAGCTACCGTTAATTTCCTCGATTTTTGCCGTTCCTGTTGGAGTGAGCAATGTGAAAGGCCCTCTAGCCTCGGAGAATTTTTTTCCATTGATTATACGAGCCCGGTTTTCCGTACGTCCGACTCTGGCAATCTTATTCATTTTGGAGTAGCTGGGCTGCCTGACTCTTAATCGGTGGGATTGAAAGACATTAGGCGTCAAAATTGACTTGGGCTTGCGGACTTGCTGCCTCTTCACCAACCGAAAATGAATTCTCACTGTTAGTGCGAAATCCTTCTGACCAGGGCCAAACAGACCTGAACTCTCTGGGGCTAAATTTAATCGGGACTGTGGTGGATTATTTATTGTATATTGCCTTTTTACACAGAAACAGTCCATAATTTCACCCTACTATCAGTTTACCGTTGAATTTAATCTGCATGCGTGCTTGGTCGGGTGCTTTTCATCTGTAACTCCGGCCTTCTTTATCTTCAACGCTCGAAAAACGTGGTCTTGTTTGGATTGATCTGCTTCTCATTTTTTCGTTGCTACACGGCCTTGGCTTTTTAAAATGAACCTTTACTGCATTGCTTCAGCCGTCCTTCCCCTAGTTTACATTAACGGTCAGTTTGGTCTCTTTGTGCCTAGATTGTTAGGAACTCCCACTGAGGCCACATGGCCTGGCGTTACGGATTTGCCGGAATACAAGGTAATTCAGTTTCAGCATCTTGTATCGCCATTTTTTGTTTGTCAGTGGACAGCTACTTGCTTTTTGGGCCTTGTTTTGGTTTAGTCAATCACATTCAGCTGTGATTACACATCTATGATGTTCAACTGTGTCTTATGTGCCTTGCAATCCACTTAATGCATTTTCTTCCCAGGCTTTCACTGTTTATCCACGAAACCCACACTGGCATCAGGCTGTGCCCAATCTCTCCGTTCGCGGACGTGATCTGCTTCAGGTGCGAGGGCAAATTTTTATGTTCATTTCTGTTCGTTTTCCCGTCTGCCCCCCCCCCCCATCCTCCCCCTTACGTATAAATGCGTGAATTTTCGCCGTAATGCGCGTTTTAGATGTCAAACCACCATTTTTTAAAATTATTTTAGCAACTGTTGGTATGCAATCCCTCTGAGCGTGCCAGCGCTGATCAGGCTCTGGAGCATGCATACTTCGACGCGCTTGCCATCTGACTGGCTTGCCCGTGATGACTCCTCTTCTCAGAAGGCTCCCCCTAACATTCCTGTGACTTTGGAGAAAATAAGAGCAAAACCTCGAGAGTGCCCACTATCACCTACCTTTCCTCCCCCCCTCCGGTCTCCTTGCGTAGAATAAAACAAACTTCACAGTGCATTTGATTTCCGTTTTCTGTGGTTAGTCGGTCACTAAAGACCTTTCTAAACTCCCTGCTTCTCTTGAAGCTGTGACCATGTGACTTTTCTATTCCAAAAAAAATACAGCAAACACACAACTGTTGCAAATTTTGGCAAATTTGTGTCTCTTGGTCAATTCCAGACATCAGTGTGTCAGGTTAACCCCCTCCTCCCGAACCTGATGGGTCGTCTTTGAATTCGGTGAGGAGCGCCACTATTCTGCAGGAATTGGAGTAGTAAGTTGCGCGTGACTTAGATTCTAACGGACGTGGGAAGAGGGGGTAGGAGGGAAAAATTGTGTATGAGAGTTCAACCCTCGCAGGACGATGACCTATTCGTGCATTAGCTTGCAGCAATAGTAGGCTTGTGTTGCATCTGCTGCACCCTCTCCTCACTCCTCCGCCTTGGCTCCGTGACAAGACAGAGTCAGGAAGACCGGAGGGTGGTTCGGGTACAGTGGCCGGTAATGCTAGACAATGTCATGCCTATTTGGTCTGTGCACGAATAGTCACATCATCACAGAATGGAGAAAGGGGCAGCTCAGGTCCCAACTGACTGGGAGTGAAATAGAGGCCACATGAAGGAGCAGCCATTAGAGCCCGACTCCTGAGAAGAAAATCGAATTATCCCGTCAGTTGGCAGCCTTCCAAGCCACGACATTTAGCGCGTTAGATTGTTTGTAGGGCATACTCTTTATCTATTATGTTCCGTGGACGCGGCGAGGTTGGAGATGAATTTGGACATGATGACCAACCTGGTGTTAAGCTAGCTTCCCAATTCCACCTACTGGTTTTCTATGTGGGCTACTTCAAGAACAACATAAACCAATTCAGTCGGGCCACCAGTTCCAAGGACTGGATCATTTGCTATTGTTTCAATTTAACACCGCGATTTCTGCCGTGCTTGTTGGAATGAGCAGTGCCGAAAGCCCACTAGCCGGGCGTTTACGCATTTGCCGGAATACAAAGTAATTCAGTTTCAGCATCATGTCTCGCCATTTTTTGTTTTTCAGTGGACAGCTACTTGCTTTTTGGGACTTGTGTTGGTTTAGTTAATCGCATTCAGCCGTGATTGTACATCTGTGAAGTTAACTGTGGCACTGGTAAGCTTATCTGAATGACTGGATTGGGCGTAAGCTCGGCATCCACTGGATAGACTCCAACTGCATTGTTCTCTATTGTGCGCCTTGTGCAGCACTTTCGATCGTAGACAAAATCCTTTCCAACGCAAATTGAGGAATCCTCACTGACATTTCGGTCTTCGCTAGTGAAGTAGGCTAGGAGAAGCTTAACTAGGTAAGGATGACTTGCATGGCTGCCTAAACCGGACACGGGAATAGCAATCGGCCGCAATACATGCGGCTCTGTGCCGAATTCCGGAGAAATCAGGTTTAGGAGTAAGTTGAGGGTTAGAGTTAACCTATGAAATTATTCACCATACTGGCAGCAAGGGTACTAACTAACAGCCCAGACACGTATTTCGTCGATATCCTGCGGCTGCACTGATGATCCAGTCATTCAGATCAGCTAACCGGCGACGGTAACAGTAGATGAAAAGTACAAGAGCGTTGCCCTCCGAGACTAGGCGTAGCATGCTCCTCAAATGCCGAGTAATTTGGGCCAAGTTTAAGGTAAAAGATGGTTTAGGGTCAGGATTATGTTATGGGTACAGGTTTAGGTTCCTGATAACTGTAGAGTTTAGTTTTGGAATAGCTAGGGTTAATATTATTGTTAACGTTTAATTTTATGGTAGGGTTAGTGTTACGTTTCAGATGCAGGAATATTTACCCTTCCTGAAATTTGCCGCAACGCCAGCTATCTTACATGGGTGGGGCGATTCCTATTCTCTATTCCTATGTAAGCTACGCTACTACGCTTAGATTAACATTAATAAAGTCCATACAGAAGCATCAATTGCATCAAAACAGTCGTTTTAGTCTCCTAGTAATCTATCTCGCTGGATAAGCCAGTGTAAAAGTCGGCAAGTGTTGTCACTCATGAAATATGCCTAAATTAATACAAGATTTCTAATCAGTTGGCTGTAAATGCATTGACCAAAACTCTCAAAGTATACTTCACGGTCGCCATTTCAAGGAGAATACAAAAGAGGCATTTACATCAACATGACGTTTTGCAGAAGTACCTCATTTAAAAAAATGAAGGCGAAATTGCCGAAAATGCGAAAATTCTTGAGGACACCCCAACAGCGAAGCAGGCGAGTTCAGTGCGTCTTTTCCTTTATTTACTCTGTCGGGGCATCAACGTTAACATGGTTTGAACCGACGCCGCACGCCCTGACGACTGACGTGGCAGTCTATACATGACAGACAGCTGCCGAACTGCACTGTGGGTCACGGTTTTGTTTAAGTGGGAGAGCGACCCGAGTTAGCCTGGGCCACCTACAGGGTTGCTATCGCCCCTACCGTAGGTCTTTTTGAGAGGGGGGGGGGGAGGTGGGAAGTTATGGAGTCAGACATACCGGGTGTGGAGGCACACACACAACACCGGAGACCCTCACCTGGTCGTGACGGTTGCCCGGGGTGTGGCCGCTGGGAGGAACCCAACTTCGAGGAGCCACAGGTGAGGGTTGGGTACCAGTTAGAGGCGGCCACAGGAGCATTCACCATCTGTACGAGAAAAATGGAGCGACAAAATGCTATCTGTGTGGTGCCACCCCTAGCTAGTACCCCTACACCCCAACTTTACATAAAAGTGTTACAACGCCTGGTTAGCCAGTCCTTCGGCTCCCTTCGGCTTTCAACTTTCCCTACTCCTCATGCTACCCCTCGCCTCCAGGGCACGTAGCCTGTTCACCTCGCTCTACCATCTGATACGCACTTCTTTGCCTTAACCCCCGTCATTCTCGAATCTCGGAAACATGACACCCTAAGGGTACTACGGTTCAAGGTCCCGGTAGATTTGTTATTCAGAAGGGCACCAATTGAACTGAAGAATTCCACCGTTTAAACCTCACATATTTGCACGTTTAATAATTTAAATCACCGTTTTCCGGCGAATGTTGCCAATAACGATAGATTTGAACGGTTAATTCTGACTTATTGACCGTTGCCTGCCAAGCATACTGAAATCGCAGACTGACAAGTCGTCAGATCTGTAATCGAGTCTTAGCGGATCTATGAACTCACGCTCCGTCTGTCATTATCGGGAGTGCTCTGTCACGTTGAACTTGATTGCACCGATCTGATCCGACCGGACTATATGTTTCTCTGTTTTGAATGCAATCGAAGAGGAGGCGAGTTCTCCTCCACGGCATTGGTCTGATGCTTTAAGCTCAGGCATATTACCGCTTGGGCCCCGAATCGCAAAGTTTGCTAGCTAAATTCATGAATCCTAACAACCGTTGAATGAGTTAAGTCGAAGGGAACTCAAACAGCGTAACGAGTAAGAAAGTAAAATTTGGTCATATATTCTATTTGCTATATTTTTCATCAGCTTCATTCCCCTTCCTATGCCTTGATGAAAAAGTTCAATTTGGAAGTCAATGGTCTTCGAACGCGTTAGATAGTTCACTTAAACATCATACTTATTCTTCTCCCAATCTATAATGTTTTAGGGTTATTGCTTCTAAGCATGACAGTTAGATTTGCGCTGCATCTACCAGACTCTCTTCCCTCAGTAAACCGTGACCGGTGTCAAGACAGAGTTAAGTAGATTGGAGGCGGGATCGGACGTAGGTCCCCGGCGCGGCGGGAGCCTGCAACTGCGGGCGCCACCACACCCCCTCCCATGTGTGGCATATGTTATAGCAACACATCCCAAATTACGCCTACTGTGCTCTGATCTAGCCCCAGTGTTGGTCCGGTATATCTACTACGCCACCCGATCAAGGGATAGGCCTCTAAGCATATGTGTATCCACACACATACATAATATATATATATATATATTTATAATCTATATACATAGGCGAGACCTCATCGTATAATGCATGTTCGCGTACTTGGCGTGTTTTAAGAAGGTAAGCTTCCATTTTCGGTATGTATTCTGTTTGAGATCCCATATGAAACTGAGTCAGGGAAGGGTGAAGACAAATCTTCCGAATATGAAACAGCACTAAGCGAGGGCTGCGTTGGAGGATCTTAATTGCCATCACCGATGCGACCTCCATCATTTGACGCTGCGATTAGTTGGAGTACTTGAAGAACTGGCCCTTGTGGTGGCTGAAATTGATCTGGAGTCAATACGCAGTGCCAATAGGTCGCCTCCGGAACCGGATCTTGAGGACAGAGGTGTGACTCTAGAGACGAAATCGCGCCTGGTCGGCAGCGGAGCCGGTGGAGCAGCCTGAGTTCGCGGCGTGAGAGAACCAAGGCTGCTACGTCTGGAGGCCGGGGGCTGTTCAAGCAAGTTATTGGGATTCAGTTGAACTACCGTCGCAGGAACTGAGTCTGCGGGCAAAATGCAAGGTATATCAGTTACTAGTAGCAGCCGATCAAAATTCACTGCACGCCACCAATGTTCTGGCTCGATGGTTGCGAATTCCCATACCTGTTGCTGCCACTGCCAGTACTACCGTTATTAACTATATTAATAATGCCACAATATTAAAAATGCTGCCAAATCCCAAGTTATAGGAAATTACAGAAGGCACTTGTGGGAGGAATTTATAGTGCACAGAACTCCCAGGTATAAGTGGTTACTGACGAAGCTATGGCTAGTGCAGCCTGAGTCTAGTCGTGCCTGGGAGTTAGAGTGAGGCAATAGTGACAGCTGCTTTAATAAGCTAATGAAACAAGTGCAAGTGTTGTCCAATGTGTGTGTGTGTGTGTTGCATTACACAAGGGGTGGCGTGTCCAGTAGCCGCGAGGTGGCGTGCTCAAGTGGCGCTTGGGCAGCCGCGACTATCTGGACGCAGGTGCGTGTCCTCGAACGAGTCGTTAAAATGGCCACAGGTCAGCGGGTCCGGAAATGCTCACTGCCCTGCGTTATTACCTTGCTTCTAGGTGCACTTGCGCTCAGAGAAAAGTATGTAGTCTTCAGAGATGCCGCTTCATGGAAGGGAGTATGTCCGTTTTGTAAACTTGTAATTATAAGATTTTGTAAGGTGACTGTAGTCAACTGTCTTGCTTATAATCTGCAACAGAGTCCATACCCGGTGCAATTTCTTTGATCACCGGGACAAAGTTTCCAAAGAACTAAAACAATCTGGGCATTCATTTGTTCTATAGCGCAGATTATAGCATTTTTTCTGGAAGCTTTAAGCAAAAATGAAAACGCACACCGCTTTTTAAAAGGCTCAAGTATCCGCAAACGTGCGTAGTACAAGATAACTTAGGTGCAAGTAACTCTAAAGCAACAATTACAAGTTCTGACTTTCTGCGCCGAAACGGAACTGACAAACAGACACTATTTGAGTAGTTCATTTCCCCGAGCATACCTAACTCGGGTTGCAGTGCGATCCTCATTTCGAAAGCATGATTTAAGACTTTTGGTTTGGGTTAAATTCAATTTTTTCACCTTTTTACGCACTAGATTTATCATTCAGTGACAATAAGCGTAAAACTGAAAAAGTTGTCTCACGAGCCAGGTAGTTATTTGATGATTTGTAACGTCTAAGATTTAGTTCCCATATCTCACTCAATAGTTTGAAGTATTTGTTGCTGTTCTATCAAATGGTAATTCGCCTATAGGCACTGACTGGAAATGGTACCTGCCACACAAATTAGATACGGCAGACGTTGAAGAAGACGTTCAGAATTTTCACGAATTTGAAGTATTATCTCCGGGCGGCGGATTCGTAACTCAAGGTGTCGCTAGCGGCGTCGAAATTCCAAATAAAACTATGTCAGGGAAGCGTAAACTGATGCATGCTCCTGGAAAAATGACTTCCCGGTCGCTCCGAATTGATATGGTAAAATCAACATCCCATACATTTTCGGTAAGGAACAGAGACTTTCAAGCTGCCAATGAACTCGAGGAGTAAGAAAAGGTGGCTTTCATTACCGAGACCAATTGCTACGCACAACGTGATTGCATCCAGTCTAGGCAACATCAATCACTTCTCCCAAGGACTTTACCTATCCTAGGCAGAAATTTCGTTTTTCACTTAATCTCTTACCCCCTCCCCTCCCCATTGATACTGAGTGAGCTGTGGTGTCCGTGGTTGCTTTATGTTCTTGCTTTGGAATTTTTTTAGGTGTTCGGGATAGGGTGAACTCAAAATTTCGCCCTGCCAATAAGTATTAGCTTTTGTTCTGGGTCCATCTTGAAGGGAGTTTATTTTTTGCAAATATTGGGTTCGACTTCCTGGCAATCATATATCCTTCTGGGGACATCTTCAGTCTGGGTACCAGATTTTTTCCAGTGTCAACCTTCCCCGAGTTTTCGTACGACCTAGGGATAGACCGTCAAAGGTGTGCTGGCTTAATCCTCAAGGAGTATATGCTAGATTCATTTTTGATGATGAGAAGTAAAAGCAATATTGCTGAGCCAGTTAAACTAAAAATTGCATTTCAGTGCGTAAATGTAGATTCAACGCATTACCTAACGTCAGGCTCCTAAAGATGGAATAAACAAAGAGGGTAGGTGATCGATCCAGGGTTCAGAGCAAGCTACCAGAAATAAATATTCATAGATTACTTGAAGACTATAACCTGAACTTGTAACCCGGCTTGTGTTGCTGGTCCGTCCCTTTCCCTCTTCACAGAGAGAAGAGGGCCGAAAGTCGTTGTCAATTGGCTATAAAATATACAGTTGACCCCCGCCTATTCACGTTTTTTTCTTAAAGCATATCTAAAATATTCGATAATTATGTTCGTTTATTTTTGGGACTAAATACATTTGTATAATAAAAAAAATTTGCTTATTTTCAAATATTAATATTAAATAAGTGTCCCTGAATATAGAGGTAAATTTATTATCTTTCGCGTGGTTAAGATTAATAATGTTAGGCGTGTTCACTCGTAGCTGTAAGTCATATATTTTTAAGAGCACTGATGTAAGCTGACTTTCACATGATAATAAGTCTTTGAGGATGTTAGTCCAAGGTCTATATTTTGTACGATTGCGTAATAACTTACCAAACGGATAACACGGGTCTAGTTAACAGCCAGGAGACCTGTATCACCGATTATTCTGCCGCTGCACATCAGTGTGTTCCCCAACGATCCCCAAGTGTTTTCTATTATAGGGACTCCAGCTATTCATATTCATAATCATATCAAATTTTTGGGTGTGATAGAGAAGGTTTGCTTGGAAGACTTGCGTATGATAAATAATTACGTAGTTGTATGCAACTGACTGCCTGTGGCACTTGTGGATATTACGGGGCTGCTGGATGTAGCTGATAGATGTTGGTTCAACTATTAATATCGAATTTTGGACCGAGACTAATAAGGTTTTTGCAAAGGATTTACTCCAAGTTTGCGAATTTATTTCCTCTTAAATTACATGGGGCAATATATTTTGTGTTTTAGCATTAAAATATGCGCTTTTAAAGGATTCTCAAATATTTTCGGGCAGCTGCAGGCCTTAATTTCCGCGGATACCAGGTGTCGACTTTATCTAACGCGTGAATAAAATAAACTCGTTTGCTGGACTGCCTAAGCCAGCAATCAGTTTGCAATCAGCACTCATCTCAGCAACAATGCACCAAAGACATCTTAAGTGATCAGAATGACAAAGTGGTATAAATGCAGCAGGCAGGTCTGCAACTGCCGCGTTTTGAATTGCAAACCAACTATTGACAAACTCGAGGTGTTGGAGGTGTTGATATTTTTCATGACTCGCTCCGATTGTTTGATATTGGCTAGGTTTCCCACCAGAATTGGAGTGCCAAGTTGAAAACTGTCAAATAACTCCTGCGCCCGTTTTAGAACCTCTTCTGTTACAAATGGCGATGATCGGATGCAGCGCACCAGCAGCATATTCAAGGATTCGTTGAAGTCACACAAGAGTTGTACCTGATGAAAAAATCCAAGATGAGCGCTTGTAAATTGCATGAAATACGGTCATATTTCTTATAAGTAAACTTTTCCCAAAAAAGTATATTAAACAGTGGACCATTATTTATCGATGCACGTAAAGGAAAAATGAAACAAAATATAATTCAGCAAAGTTTTTACCGGGTTTTGAATTTTAAAATACTCCGCGTAAAGGCGTTTTTTAAATGCATTTGCTAATGATTCACTGATGCAGGATAGCTTTTTTAGCAGGTAGAATCTAATTATTTTTTAAGACATTGCTTTTCAAAGAATCTTCCATGCCAACGTCCAAGAAACAGTCTTTACTCATTAATCTATGGCTTCCAGTTGGGTTTCTTTATTTTTATAAATTATTGTTTTCCAAAAAGCATTGAAATCAAATTATATTTTATATGGAAGATTCTATTAGTACTCCATTGTCTGTAATTATACGGTTTAAAAAATTAAAAATTTGTACATTTGAAGGAGTAAACACTTCTGCATTTATTGTGCAGAGGTGAAAACTACTTGTTAAAATTACTGCTATAATTTTTTTCTCAAACCCTTTTATGAGCATCACAATTCAAGGATGCATCTCGTGGTAGCGATGCTTCTGACCGATCTGACCTGATTGCAGAACACAGTGGGAGTGTTCGGCTTTGCCACGTAGCTATTACTAAGTGATAAATGTAGCCGAAGAGGACCTGGCCCAGTGCAATAACAATTTCAGTTCTTTCTATCCAGTTCAGCTGTCAACGGTCAAAAGTTGCCATCTTTAACTCCACGCAATGTTGCCTTAACAAGGTCGTTACAGTTTTCTGGAATCAAAATTCTATTATTAATGGTTCTGACTCAAATGCTCTACAAAGGAGGTCACCAAATGACTGTCTGTACATCAAATATGCCGACGACATGGTTGTTGGTCATCCTCTTAAAAATCAGACACATCTCCAGTGTCTGAAGGATTGCCTCGACCATGTTGCAGCCTAGTCGTCAGATAATGGCCTTCAACTGAACCATGAGAAGTCTGTCCAATGTGTTTTTCACCTGCGACCATCCCCTAGTTCTCAATTCTCAGCCGTCCTTCCCAACGAGGTATCCTCTTTTCGGTACCTTGGCGTTACTCTGACATCGAATCTTTCATTCTCCCAACATATCGATGCTCTTTTTACAAAAATTCGTAAACATCTATATTATATTCGCCGCTCACGTTCCTATCACACACCTCAGGCCCTTATCTGGCGATTTTTAGAGGCATGTGTTCTTCCCCTCACCCTTTATTGCTCTCCCGTGATTTTTCCAGCCTTGCTTAAAAAGGATTTTTTGATTTTAAAACGTATTCTCCAAATGCTCTCTTCTGCTGCTAGTGTTACTTATACTGTTTTAGTGGATTTGATAGCAAAACGGCACTTTACGACAGTCAAAAAATTCACTGGGTGAATCCTTGATGATGTAACCCATCCCCTCCTCTCTGAGCTGATTGCTGTGAAGTCTTCCCGTCCGATGCGCCGAGGCTTTCGCCATATAGCCTGCCGTACAACGGCATACCAGCGCTCCGTTTTGCCATTTCAAGCACGCTACCTTACGTGTGAAGAGACTGAAATAAAAAAGCTCAGACTAGAACTGTCTCCCCGCTAGATGTCCATTTTTGACTCTTTGATTCTTGCATATTATGTTTACTTATCCTATTATCTCAGTTAATGGAGCCATTTATATTTTTGCAGAAAATTTTGAATGATACTTCAAAATAAAGCGTATTCCTCTCTCTTTCTCTCTCTCTCTCTCTCTCTCTCTCTCTCTCTCTCTCTCTCTCTCTCTCTCTCTCTCTCTCTCTCTCTCTCTCTCTCTCTCTCTCTCTCTCTCTCTCTCTCTCTCTCTCTCTCTCTCTCTCTCTCTCTCTCTCTCTCTCTCTCTCTCTCTCTTTTATGCAGAATGTGCAGTTTTCGTAATTTCCAAGATCGTTTACGTACCTATGAGGAGTCAACAAATTGAATTATTCCTGGAGTTTTTCGCAGTCCAGCCTTTTTGGCTTCTACATAGGCGATTACCTCGAGTTTCGTGTTTAGCTAATCTTGGATGATAGTACGGCCTACCAAGGACGGATAAGTTAAAAAGATTCCTATTTGTCATTATTTGCCTTTCCGAGGAGAGACGTTCCTCGAGAGAGTCCCTAGTAAACGCCTTTTTACTACGTCATAATCCAACCTCCCATACTATTTATGCCCTTCGTTATTGGTTAAAATGTTGTGTTTGCGTCACTTAGAAGTCTTAATCTGCGTCCATGTTTGCATGCATAAGACCTCAACCCATAACATGCGCTCTATTCCAGTAGTTAAAGTGGATTTCATTTGCATTAAATACACCCCGCCCAGGATAAGAGCAGTAGGGTGCTGCAGTTGTTGTGCATAACATCTGGAGACAACTGGGCTGAACACCCCGTTTATTCTTGACACCAGCAAACGACTGAAAAAGACGCGTCGTAGTCATAGGTGAAAACCGCACCGTTTACAAGTACATATTACGTGGGGGGGGGGGGGGGGGGCAATAATTATGTGAAGTAAGCTAATGTTTGTGAAATCTGTCCGACAGTGAGTTGATTTGGAGAACTGAAGCAAAAGTGACGAAATCACCAGCATGTTCTAAACCAGGCCCTCTATAGGCCACAGTTGGCCCTGGTTCTTTTATTGGGACATGCCCTGCCATCTAGGTAACTTTCGGATTCTCCATACAGTAGACTGCCTATCTCAAGAAATATCGAGATCAAAATTTGATGTGCATGTTTGAGGTTGTTAATTGTGCTTATTAAATGAATTTGAGGCCCAAAAAACTGTGCACTTAAGAGGAATTCATTCCAGAGCAGGCGAGATGTGGGCCAAATCCGACGTTTCTTTATTTCCGGAAGCTTTCCAACGCTATTAAAAGCTAAGAATCAAAACTTCTTGTTCGCGCGCGCTGCACTAAAAACTAACTTCAATATAAGCCGTAATCTGGAATTCTACTTCCATGGAATGTACACTATAGGACAATTTTCAAACGTAGATCTGTTTATGCTGCTTAATCCAGTCGTTATTTTGCATGGACAGGCTACCTGTTTAATGAATTACACCGATTATCCACGTTTTCCGAATTTTGCATTTTCTGAAAACATGAGTATGCCTAAACAACGTAGTATTAAATTATAAACCACAATATACCTTCCTTATTTGATCGGACGTCCATTTACTTATGTATGACCTCGGTAGGAAGCACGGTGGTTTGAGTTTTGCGCAACTGAGATCTTCTCGTTAAATTAATGACATTTAATGAGATGGGGAATCAACTGTATAGGACGCCTGGTTGAAACAGTTCTGGAGTTTTCATTAAATTGCCTCCATTCAATTAGGGCACTGAATTCTGTTAGTTTTATTGAAGTAGTCTTTGTGTTATCGGTTGTGTTAGTGCCAGTCCTAATAGTAACTTGCCGCACAAGACGAGGGGTCTGTATTTAGCAGGACAGTTTTCCTGTGGAAAATTCGGACTTTAAGGGGAAAATAGTAACAGCAAAAAGCAGTTGGACAGTAGCCACACTACCGAAATGTCCAATTGTGCCTTTGGCTTTGACTGGGTTACTTTGTCCATGGCCATCGTCAAATTTCTCTCTGCACGATTCAGTCTCTCCTCCAGCTCGGCATTTTTCTCAGTCATTCGCATTAGCTCGAGTTCATGGGCTGCTGCATTCTCGTCCAATCGACGTGCTTCATCATCCAAAGTACTTATCTCCACGGTGAATCGCTAAAAAGTGGAGGCGGAGGTCTAGGTAAGCAAATATTTTATCTGATGTAAAAAACTTCGGGACTTACTTATCGCTAGTTATAAAGTATGGTCTTTGTAGATCGTGTACCAAAACTGACGGAAAGAAATCTAGGCGAAATGTTACTCAAAGAGGTGTGTATTAAGGACGGATTGAGCACTAAATGCAGACTGTCACCAAATGCATACACGCTCTGGATAGCTATAAAGCCAGTAGTTATTAACCCACATGATAGGTTACTAATGGAATAAAATCGACAAACATTGATTAATTGCTTTACCAATGCACGTTTCCAAATTGTTGTCCGTCCTGGTCCAGATGCTGCTGGTAACGCAACATATGGGAATCGCAAACAGCAAGCAATATTTCAGTTGTTAAAGTGTGTACACCATTTCGGGTCAACTTGCCCTATCCGGCGTTACAACTAGTACTCTACTCGTTGTTGCTGAAATTCATCGTGTCATTACAGTATTCCTTGTCTTATTTCCTTTACAAATGCACAAATTCTACACTTTTCGTCTTAAAACAAGACGAAAATGATGGTGTCTGGCAATAGGGACGTCATGTATTATAGGATAAGTGCTGTGCCAGGAGCACGACACGGGCTGAGCTATATAAATGCCCGAGCAAGAGACAGAGTAGCGGTAAAAGGGCTGACTGACCTACTATACCCACAGCACACCGATTCCGTATCACTGTGTGAGTTCGCTTTTGAGTGTGAGCTCCCTGGTTTATACTGCAGTTTTTAATATCCGAACCTTTTTCCAGAAATAAGTGTGTGGATTGGCACGCGTGTTTCGGAAAACATTTCAGATTCTGTCTGAAAAGAACGCTTTTGTCGAAGAATTTACGCCATGCCCACACATTAATTTCTGAGGAAATTGAAAAGCGTAACTTTGTGTCACCGGAATAGCAAAGGACTCGGTGACCACCCTTTGCAACCCGTGCGTCAGGTTTAGCCTCCCGCCCGTAAGTGCGTCAAAAAAACTCACGGTCACGTGTTCCAGGGGTCGCTTCGTTTTCGTAACCGGTGTTGGGCGGGCAGGGTTTCACCGCAGTGATGATCATTTGCGACTTTTTCTTACAGCGACTAAAGAACAACTTTTCACTGCTGCTACAATAAAACCATGTTTTATAAACTTTAACAACGACATTATGTTTCGTCAGCAGCCTGCATCTAACCAATTTTTCAACCAAAGGGGATGATGCCCAGGAAATAACGCGAAACGCTACGGTCCAACTGGTAACAGTTCTTGCTTTCCACTGCCACCATCATTGAACCAAACACTGCAACCTATCCAAAACTGCCTTTTTTCACCTTGGCCATAAGGACACATACGAAACTACTTTTGTGGTCGTGAATGCCTGACGAAATTAACAGTGCTCCCGTTTCAAGTATCTTCTGGCAGTGAGCAGTTTTCACTTCCTAAACGGGTTCGTCAGTTTACACAATCTACTGCAGTTGAAATGAGGTATCAGTTAGTCGTGAAAATATAGCAGTGTAAATGAATGTATTTTTCATGATACTTGGGGTCTTTTAACAAACGTTTTGCTAGATACTTAGTATTGCTTGAATCATGAAATTTACTAACCAACCTAAAGCATACGATCTCTCAATTTATGTCGATAAAAACCGAGAGTGTGTTAAAAGGAGAATATGGATAAGCTCACACAGATTGCTCAAAAGCAGTCGGGGCATGCGCGCAAAGTAACTTTCTTTCAACAGTTTCGTTGACTTAACTGCTTTTTTGGAGAAATTATCAATGGAAGCCGGAAACGAAAATGTTCTGATCCTTAAAATACTTCTAGCGAACGGTAGTTATTTGTAATAGATTTAGCCTTGAACTCACCAAAACCGAAGCTCGAAATACTCGTCGATTTTCACGGGCCTGTTTCATCACCTTTTCCGACTCCTCCAGAATTTCTCTCAGTTTCTTCTTTTCCTCCTCAAACTGCGGATTCGTAGTCTAACAGCCCAAATATAATAGACGTTAACGTAACAATGTCAAATCTTGCAAAATGACCAAAGGTCCTGCAAAGTCTAGTGAACTCACCGAGCTAACAAATCCTCGAGCTGATTCGTTGAGCGACACCATGACCAAAACTGTGTTCTCTAGCGCTCTCAGTTCCTCTTCAGCTGTACGTACGGCCTTGTCTAATTCATCGCCCTTACTGCGAAGTTCCTCGTGTTTAGTCAGGGCCTAGGACATTATAGAGATTGAAAAATAAAACAGTTGCTTTGTGGGGTGACTGAAGAGGACGGTTCTGGTATCATGGCTCACATCAGATAGCTATATCCCGCCAAAGGTCTAGATACTTTTTACGTGTCTTCCTTCCCCTCATACGACTGCCTACGAAAGTTCTTAACAAAGCAGCAAAACAAAAAGGATAGAACTTTTTCCCGTGTGAAATCAGGTTGATGGAGCCGCAGATCGATGGGAATGCAATGAAGGGTTCTATTCGATGGCAGAACTCCGCAAGAGTGGAATTGACCAGGCAACCTAGAACCTTTGGCAACCTATCATAAAAATCTCAAAACATTTCTTCCTCTATAGAGACCGGAGAGCCAGGAGGAAGATGTGAAAATCTGTAATTGTTTCCCCAGAGAAGAAAATTTCGTTAGCGCTGGCGTATTTGTCCAGCGTCGGAGAATTAATATTTTCCCTAACCACATAAAAAAGATAAGTTGGCCTGATAAAGCGATAATAAAAACAGGTGCTTTGTAATCTTAATACGTTTCATTAGCAGCCTCGTGTACTGTTTCCGCGAATTCTTTAATTCATAGATATATTAGATTGGCTTTTTCGTGAAATGCCAACTAAAATTCGGAAATGTGATTTCGTTTCGCAATGATTAGGTATGTAATGTTTTAATATTAGTCATTGTGCAGCATACTCCTAAAATATTTCAATCGCGGTGGGAGGCCAACATTTGAACGAGTTACTTTCAAACCACATGGAAGCACTGTACTCCGTAAAAAGGACTAATTATGTAGCATGACTGAGTATCATTGCTCTTAGGTGATCTTTGAAATTCAAGCATCTTTTATAGAGAACATGCACTTACATATTCTTCTGTGCATTAGTTTGGCAGTACATTATGTCTTCTTCACATTTTACAATTGAGGGAATGGTATTTTTCGGATCTGCAAACTTTTTCAATGACCGTTTAAGCTGAAACCCGAAGCGCTGTTATACTTGCACTCGGGGCGTAAAAACACAGGCTATATCTTTTCCGTGTAAAGAAAGTCATACATTTTTATTGTTAGACTGCGAAATAACTTATATTACCACACTGCTTATGTAATCCTTTCGAAACGAGAATGCATTTAAGAATATCGGTTGACATTTACTGGGATGGCAAATCCACAGTAACACAAAATCAAGGCGGATCCTGGAGTATCTGTACAGCTGTAATCACTTAGCAGTCTCAGACGCCCTGATGTTGCTACTTGTTGGAGTTAGTAAGTCTGAACGGCTCCTACTGTGTCCCTAACGATCATGAACTTACTTGAAACATGTTGCTCAAACTGTCCCATATTGAACATGCAGTTGAGAAAATAACACCGTAATCAGTGCCAACATCCCGCATGAACGGGTCCCACTTATCGAGGCGAGAGGCGCAATTTTCCACAGAGTAGTCCAGAAATATAACGAGATCTATGGCAGGCAGAACTTATTGGGCGTGTCAACAAATTCACGTGTGCGGAACTGTTTCGGAAAACTACAATATTTCCTAGGCACATCGACGTAAGTGCTGGTAGTCGGGCGTAACAGAAAACAGCAAACTGCAATCACTCCTCAAGCGTGCGTATTGGATAGAGGCCCATAGACATCCCAATAATGAAACAAAGTCGGCAACACAACGTTCAAATATTTAATTAATAATTTTTATTATCCAACTCACTTTAACAATGAATTGAGCTTTCTCGGCACTCCCATCCTCCGATTGTAGCATAATGCCCACTGATTCTAAGTTGTACCTGAATAATTTAGAAAGTTTTCATAGATGCATTGAAAAACTAGTGGGTGGAAATAGTTTATAATGTATGCACGCACTGTGATTGGCTTCTGGCGTACACACTGTGGTAAACTGAAGCACCTCCACACACAGTACCCTGTCGTTTGTACCATCAAGCATCCAAAGCAGGCATGTTACCAAGAACGAGAACTACATGTCCTGATCCTTCTTACAAACTGGTGTTCTTAGCACCGAAACTATATATATATATATATATATATATATATATATATATATATATATATATATATATATATAGGCATATGATGTACTGATGATCAGTAATGACCGTGAAACAGCTGTCTGCGTCTTGCCTGTTGCACTCTTAGCAACATATTTGTGCTATATATATATATATATATATATATATATATATATATATATATCGAGCTCATCAACCCCCGAAGAAGACAAAGAGGAAGGGTCGAGGTCATGGAGCGAAATCTATTTTGACTGACGTTTCGGAAACCCCCTCGTTTCCCTCATCAGAGTTCTGTGGTTCTGCTGGTCTTGACTTTTTCAGCCTTGACGCTTGCCTGGTATTATATCCCTGCTCAGAGTATGAACTTTAAACACCCGGTTTGCTGCTGATCAGGTTTAATATATATATATATATATATATATATATATATATATATATATATATATTGAAGAAGACGGGAAGGCGTTCTCTGGGACCAGAATTTTATTCATCCGACGTTTCGAACTCTCACGCGAGCCCATCGTCAAGGAACATTCGGAATATATATATATAACTGTCCTCAATGCGAACGCACATTCACCCTACGCATCACCCTGGTTGGTCACTTACGAATCCATCGTCCAGAGACTGGTGAACCAGTGCCTGGAGCACCAACATACAGCAGAGATCACCGACTCCACTGCCCTCACTGTCCTCGCACATTCACTCATCGCATGGACCTATTCGGGCACATACACATCCATGACAGCGGAATTCACTGCAATGCCGACAACACCGATACACCATACACACCCTCCACTCCTACCATTCTTACCGCCACTGCCACCTCCCACTACCACGAATGACATCCCCCAGCCTCTACCGATTTCTCCTGCCAACACTGCACCCACAACTTCAACTTACGCATCGGCCTAGTCGGTCACCTGCGAATCCATCGCAGGAAGGCTGGTGAACCAGTGCCTGGGGCCCCAGCATACAGTCGCCACACCCGCCTCCGCTGCCCTCACTGCTCCCGCATATTTACACACCGCATGGGCCTATTAGGACACATGAGACTCCACGACAACCCGCGGTAAACCACTGGGGGCTAAGCCACATCAGCGCACACCATCTCCACTAATACACAGACAAAACCCTCACAATCATCATAATGTACCTGATAAGATTACGGTTTCCTAGAAACCGTGGCTTGGATGGCTGCCAATCTGACGCTTACACCAGACTACGCCGTCAGCCCAGTGTATGTGCTATGTGTCGAGGGCTAACCAGTGGACTTGGAGTCAGACGGCGATGGCTCCTCCATAGACCCTGAGTAAGTAAATCCTGGTGTGTGTGCTATGCAGGCCAGGTCATGCTGTGGCGCGCGAAGACGGGTACGCCACCCCGTTAGCCACCGCGCCAACTCTCACATCAGACAACTGACCGGCTCGGATGGTGGTCTGATTGTGGGGGTGGGTGAGAGAGTGAGGTCGACAGCTCAGCGTATTTTCCTTACTATAAACAATTGACGCGCTTGAAACTATCAAGGTGCACTAAAAGCCGTGGCTTTGAAGGTTGCCAACTGACGGGATAACTCGGAACGCGTGGTCAGCCCAATGTGTGTTTTGTTGGGATTGGCTGACTGGCGGACTGAGAGTCAGGCTGCAATGACTCCTTCTTAATGTTACCTTTATGGCACTCTCACTCCGTGTGATCCGAGTCAGGTGTGGTGGTACACCCAGGGGCGGCTCCGGTCGTGCCAGCCACCTGCGTCCTCTACCACCTCCGGTCTTCTTGAATCTGTCATGACACCGGGTTCAGTTGGGGAGGAGGAGAGAGTGCGGTAGCTGCAGCGCCAGGCTACTATCACTTAAAACTAATTTACGCGCAAGTTGCCGTCTCTGCACCACCTGGTGTTGAGCATACGGTGGACCTCGTCAAAATCGTCGGTCGAACTGTAGAATATATGTATGTATGTATGTATGTATGGGGGTGTAGGGGTACTAGTTATGGGTAGCACCACACAGATAGCATTTGGACGCTCCATTTGTCTCGTACAGGTGCTGAAAGCTCCTGTGGCCGCCTCTAAGTTGTACCCGACTCTCACCTGTGGCTCCTCGAAGTTGGGTTCTTCCCAGCCGCCCAAACCCCGGGCAACCGTCACGACCGGCAGGCTAAACCAGGTGAGGGTCTCCGGTGTAGTGTGTGCCTCCACACCAGGTATGTTTGACTCCCGAACTTCCAACCTCCCCCCTCTCAAAAAGTCCTACGGTGGGGGCGACAGTAACCCCGTAGGCGGCCCAGGCTAACTCGGGTCGTTCTCCAACTAAAAAAAACCATGACACATATTGGAGTTTGGCAGCCGTCTGGGATGTCCGAGCAGCCCTATTTAGGGACAGCACTGCTTACCTCCTCGCGGAGGAAGGGGCTAGAAAAGGTGCC
The DNA here is from genome assembly GCA_017591395.1 of Schistocephalus solidus. Lineage (NCBI taxonomy): Eukaryota > Metazoa > Platyhelminthes > Cestoda > Diphyllobothriidea > Diphyllobothriidae > Schistocephalus > Schistocephalus solidus. The sequence continues at coordinate 119,755 of WEDG01003133.1, forward strand.
CTAAACAAATGCTGGTTATCACGTCTTCTGCAGCCGACCACGGCTCACAGATCGCAAAATACGCGGTCGTAAAACTCAAACAAACAACAATACCTCCCGTCCCCATACCCCTCGCCATACCCTCCAGGCTGCTCGGGTGAGTCCACTTACTAGCATCCTGGAATGTTCGTTCCTTTTTAGACTTTTCTAGGAACAACTGGCCGGAACAAAGGACGGCGCTACTCGCTCGGGAACTGGCGCGCTACAAGGTGGACATTGCTGCTCTCAGCGAGACCCGATTCTCTGAGCAGGGTCAGCTGGAGGAGGTGAATGCCGGCTACACCTTCTTCTGGAGCGGCCGGCCAAAGGCAGAGCGACGCGACGCTGGTGTTGCCTTTGCCATCCGGAACGACATCGTTGGGACGTCTGCCCCTGTCTGCCGCAGGGTATCAATGATCGCCTGATGAGCCTCCGCCTGCCTCTTCGGGGAGACCAGTTCGCCACCATCATCAGCGCCTACGCTCCCCCAATGACGAGCTCTGATGCGGCGAAGGACAAATTCTACGAGGACCTGCACGCCTTGCTGGCGACTGTGCCGAAAGAGGACAAGCACTGTCCTTGGTGACTTTCAATGCCCGCGTCGGGACGGACCACGCTGCCTGGCGGGAGTGCTGGGTCCCCACGGTCTCGGTAGCTGTAACGATAACGGCCTCCTTCTTCTGCGCACGTGTGCGGAACACCGTCTCCCTGCTGACCAACACCTTCTTCCGCCTTCCGACGCGGGAGAAGGCCACGTGGATGCACCCTCGGTCGCGGCGCTGGCATCTGCTGGACTATGTTCTCGTCCGGAGGCGAGATCGACAGGACGTGCTGGTAACCAAGGCGATCCGCGATGCCGATGGTTGGACAGATCACCGCCTCGTCATCTCCCAGATGAGGCTCCGACTGCAACCCCGACGAAGGCCCCAAGGTAAGAGGCCGCCATGTAAGTTAAATACTCTTTTATTAAATTTGCCTGCTCACTGTTTTTGATTTCAGCAACCAAATAACCGAGAAACTGGAGGACCTGCATGCTCCAGATGATAACGCTACCGTGGAGACACGATGGTGTCAACTGCGAAATGTCATCCAGTCCACCGCCCTCGATGTCCTCGGACGCGCACGCCGTCGACACCAGGACTGGTTTGACGACAATGACGCCGACATCAGCAACTTACTCGCGGAGAAGAATGGACTACACAAAGCCTACATGGACCTTCGACTGACGCCACCAAAGCAGCCTTCTTCAGATGCCGGCGCCTTGTACAACAACGGCTGCGGGAGATGCAGGATGCCTGGATGATCCGAAAGGCTGAGGAAATCCAGGGGTATGCGGACCGCAATGAAATGAAAAACTTTTTCAAAGCCATCAAGGCCATCTACGGCCCGTGTATCAAGGGGACCGCACCGCTGCTCAGCTCTGACGGCACAACACTGCTGACAGAGAAATCGCAAATTCTGAAGCGCTGGGCCGAGCACTTCAGAAATGTCCTTAATTGCTCATCAGCCATCTCCGATGCCGACCGGCTCCCTCAAGTGGACACGAACAATGACCTGGATCTGCCGCCTTCCCTACCAGAAACCATCCGGGCCGTGCAGCAGATTTCCAGCGGTAAAGCACCGGGATCCGACGCAATCCCACCGGAAGTCTACAAGCACGGTGGGCCCCGGCTGATGGCAGAACTCACAACACTCTTCCAGGAGATGTGGCGCCAAGGACAAGTTCCTCAGGATTTCAAAGACGCAACCATCGTCCATCTCTACAAACGGAAGGGGAACCGGCAACTCTGTGATAATCACAGAGGCATCTCGTTGCTCAACATCGCCGGGAAGATCTTCGCCCGTATCCTTCTCAATCGTCTTAACGGTCACCTAGAGCAGGGCCTGCTCCCGGAAAACCAATGTGGCTTCCGCCGACACCGCGGAACAACCGATATGATCTTTGCCGCCCGCCAGCTACAAGAGAAGTGTCAGGAGATGCGAACTCACCTATACACTACCTTCGAGGATCTAACGAAAGCCTTTGACACGGTGAATCGTGACGGACTTGGAAAAGTCATGCAGAAATTTGTTGTCCTGAGCGGTTCATGCACATGGTGCGTCAGCTTCATGACGGGATTACGGCGCGCGTCACGGACAACGGGACGGTATCCGAAGCATTCGCAGTGACCAACGGAGTGAAGCAGGGCTGCGTACTGGCCCCCACCCTCTTCAGTCTCATGTTCTCGGCTATGCTGATGGACGCCTACCGTGATGAGCAGCCTGGTATCCGCATCGCCTACAGAACTGACGGGCACCTTCTCAACAGTCGGCGTATGCAGGCTCCAACGCGCGTGTCTACGACTACAGTCCATGACTTGCTCTTCGCGGACGACTGCGCCCCTTAACACCGTGACGGAGGAGGACATGCAAAGGAGCATGGACCTCTTCGCCGAAGGCTGCGCCGTTTTTGGATTAACAATCAGTACAGCCAAAACGGTTGTCATGCACCAGCCGCCACCCAGCGCGGAATACAATGCTCCTCGAATCAATGTCAACGGTGCTCAACTCAAAAACGTGGAAACCTTCGCTTATCTAGGAAGCACGATGTCGCGCAACACGAGAATCGATGACGAGGTTGCCCAACGGATCTCCAAAGCTAGTCAGGCCTTCGGCCGGCTGCAGGCCTCCGTGTGGAATCGCCACGGTATTCACCTGAACACCAAACTGAAGATGTACAAGGCCGTCGTCTTGACGACACTCCTTTACGGAGCGGAAACCTGGACCGTCTACTCGAACCAAGCCAGGAAGCTGAATCACTTTCATCTCAGCTGCCTCCGCAGAATACTGAAGCTGAGATGGTAAGACAGGATCCCGGACACGGAAGTCCTGGAGCGGACCGGAATCCTCAGCATCCATGCCATGCTGAGGCAAGTGCAACTGCGATGGAGCGGCCACCTGGTAAGAATGGACGACGAGCGACTACCCAAACGACTTTTCTACGGAGATGTCGCTACGGGTTCTCGCCGGCAGGGAGGTCAAAAAAACGACGCTACAAGGACACTTTGAAGAAATCGCTGAAGCAACTGCAAATCAACTCGGCGACCTGGGAGGACCTCGCCCAGGATAGACCGGCATGGAGAAGATCAGTGAAGACTGGTTCAGCAATCTATGAGGCCAACCGGATCGCCGCCGCCAAGGCCAAAAGAGCGGCACGAAAGTCACCAGCGCCCCGGACCAACACCGCCAATGCCCAGGCCCTGCCAACATGCCCGCGCTGTCAACGCATCTTCCGCGCGCGAATCGGCCTGGTTGGACATCTTCGGACGCAATGCACCAACAATCCGACAATTCCAATTTCTACGTCAAATTCTGCCAACCCTCCTTCTGACTCCCCCACCCTCACTCCTGGCATCAATTCCATTACTCCCACCATCATAGAGACCACATCCATCTACTCATCGCCTGCTACCCCCACCACCGCAACCACCACCACCTTCGCCTTCACTACCACCACCACCATCAGCGATGGGGAATCTCTCCTAAGCTGTACTCAATGCGACCGCACATTCACCTCACGCATCGGCCTGGTCGGTCACTTGCGAATACATCGTACAGAGACCGGTGAGCCAGTGCCTGGAGCACCATCACACAGCAGAGATCGTCGCCTCCACTGCCCTCACTGTCCTCGCGCATTCACTCATCGCATGGGCCTATTCGGTCACATGCGCATCCATGACAGCGGAATACACCACAATGCCGACAACACCGATACACCATGCACACCCTCCGCTCCTGCCATTCTTAGCGCCCACTGCCACCCCCACTACCATGAATGACATCCCCCCAGCCTCTACCGATTTCTCCTGCCCACACTGCGCCCGCAACTTCAACTCACGCATCGGCCTGGTCGGTCACCTGCGAATCCATCGCACGGAGGCTGGTGAACCAGTGCCTGGGAGCTCCGACATACAGTCGACGCGCCCGCATTCCACTGCCCTCACTGCTCCCGCACATTTACACACCGCATGGGCCTATTAGGACACATGCGCCTCCACGACAACCTCCGGTAAACCACCGGAGGCTAAGCTACATCAGCGCACACTACCTACACCAATACATCGACAACACCCTCACAATCACCATTTACCAGAGTATATCACGGTTTCCTAGAAACCGTGGCTGGGAAGTCTGCCAATCTGACGCTTCCACCAGACCACGCCGTCGGCTCAGTGTATGTGCTGTGTGTGTCGAGTGGCTGACCAGTGGACTGGGAGTCAGACGGCAATGGGTGCTCCATATCCCCTGAGTTTGTGAATCCTGGTGTGTGCGTTCTGGGGACCAGGTCGTGCTGTGGCGCGCGAAGACGGGTACGCCGATCCATCAACCAATGCGTCCACTCCCACATCAGGCAACTGACCGGTTCGGACAGTGTCTGATGGTGGGTGTGGGGGAGAGAGTGAGGTTGACAGCTCAGCGCATGTTCCTCACTGTAAACAATCTGACGCGCTTAAAACTATCACGGTGCGCTAAAAGCCGTGACTTGGAAGGTTCTCAACTGACGGGATAACTCGGACCGCGTGGTCAGCCCAATGTGTGTTTTGTGTGGAGTGGCTGACTAGCGGACTGAGAGTCAGGCTGCAATGGCCCCTTCTTAATGTGGTCTTTATGGCACTCCCACTCCGTGGGATCCGAGTCATGTGTGGTGATACGCCCACGGGCGGCTTGGTCGCGCCAGTCACCTGCGACCTCTCTCATCTCCGGTCTTCTTGTCTGTGTCATGAGACCGGGCTCAGGTGGGGGAGGAGAAGAGTGTGTGGTCACTTTAACCGCCGCGGTTGGAAGGTTGCCAACTGACAATTACACTCAGACCTCGCAGTTAGTACAATGTGTGTTGTGTGGAGTGGCTGACTGGTGGTCTGAGAGTCAGGCTGCGATGGTTCCTTCTTAACGTGACCTCTGGCTATCTCACTCATGTGAGATGTAAGCCGTTCAACCCCGTGTTGTGTGAAATCCTGGTGCTTGTTTTTGTGGGGGGCCAGGTCGTGTACGTTGTACACGTAGACGAGGTCACCAGCAGCTGCACCCGCTTCCGCATCAGACATCTGACTGTCTCGGACAGTGGTCTGGTTGTGGGGGTAGGGGAGAGAGTGAGGTCGAGAGCTCAGCGTATTTTCCTCACTATAAACAATCTGACGCGCTTGAAACTATCACGGTGCGCTAAAAGCTGTGGCTTGGAAGGTTGCCAACTGACGGGATAACTCGAACCGCGTGGTGAGCCCAATGTGTGTTTTGTGTGGAGTGGCTAACTGGTGGACTGAGAGTCAGGTTGCAATGGCTCCTTCTTAATGTGGCCTTTATTGCACTCCCACTCCGTGGGATCCGAGCCAGGTATGGTGTTACGCCCAGGGCGGCTCCGGCCGCGCCAGCCACCTGTGCCCTCTCCCATCTCCGGTCTTCTTGACTCTGTCTTTACACCGGGATCAGGTGGGGGGAGGAGGAGAGAGTGCGGTAGCTGCAGCGCAAGTCTATTATCACTTTAAACTAAATCACGCGCAAGTCACCGTCCCTGCTCCACTTTCCCATGCAGCATACGGTGGACATCGTCGGACTACGACGGTCGAACTGTCGTGGTAGTCGGTCAAGTGTCTGCAGGTCAGTAGGTTTGAAACTGCTCGCTTCGACGTTTTTGACCTTTAATAGTGGGCATTTAACAAGGATGCCGGACAGAAATGTTAGTGGTCGGTCCCAGCTCACCGTCAGACACGGAACAAAGAGAATGCGTCGATTTTGAGGTAAACGATGAATCGGGTGGGGTAATCCAATATGTATGCGGGTCGGAGAGCGTTTGTGGGGTGTGACAGGAATACTCGTGCCGGAGACCAGACTGATGCTTGGAACCTGTGCAGAGGTGCAGTTGGGGCATCGGCCGGAATTTATGCTGGTTTGATCTCGATGTACCGGTGAATTCGCACGTTGGTAGAAGGAAAGAACATTTCAGACACAAGGCACTCCAGTAAGGGCTGAGGCAGACGAATGCGTCAGTGAAACGGGCGCACTGTCACCGAGACACAAATTTGGGATAGAATGAATTGTCGAAAGTTTGAAATTTCATCGATGAATATGCGTTAACATGTGGAGTGCATAAAAATATCTCACAGGTGAGGTTTTCGTTGGTGATGGTCGGATGAATGCCTCGTACAGAAGAGAAATAAATTGAGCTGTCAAAAAATTTGGACGAATGCACTACACAGTTGTATTCGGTTTGAGCTGAACTTAAATGAATAAGTTTTAATTACGACGCCCATCTCGATCCACGATAGGGTGTCGGTAACTGCGTTACCCTATCCATGGGCACAATGATTGGCACGGAAAACAGGGGGGTGAAGTGGGGTTGGAATTCTTGAGAACGGTGCTGGGCCATTTATTGTAGCTTTGTGTTTGTATCACTGCGTGGTCACAAATGTGTAGAGTCTAAGCAGTGGTTATGCTCAGAGCACTATTATCAACAGACTTAAACCCAAGTTGTACGAGAAAACAGAAGGCACTAGATTGAGGACCGTTTGTCCGTCTAAAATGACTATTCCTAGACTCTGTGGAACTCCCACTTTATAGGATCCGAGGTCCTATATTGCTCCGAAACCTGGTTCGTGTGGATAGGGTGATCTGCTCATGTGTACCAAGCGTAGAATGACCGGTTGGGTTCGGTAGCTTTGCGTTCATGCTCATTTCCACTTGCTCAAACTCTGAAGTAGTGTGGATAGATGAGTCATGCGTGAGCTTCCATGTCTACAAACTCACGCGCAAATACCATCTAGGCCCTGTGAACTGTGATGCGCTTAGCTGATGCTCTTACTACTAATTGAAAGAGACGTGTAGCATCCGATAGGCGTGCGCTCGGTTCACGAATTCTACTCCACTGCGTGCAATGCGTCATCCAAATCGGTTTCAGGTCGTAGACCACATAGTGTATGTGGCAGGAAAGTTTGTCCTGGTCCGTGTGGCGCGGCATTTTTGTTGGAGGTGGGCAAATTGCCTGCTAGAACACCAGTTAACACTCGGTCGACCCCTCCGGTATGCACTGCATTCTAATTGCGAGTATTTTGGTTTGGCCTCGGATGTTGGTTCCGGTATCCTGCAGTTTTAATGCCTACAGCATGGTTAGTAAGACTGACCAAACTCTATTCATGCATCTTGAAAAAAGATGTAGAAGTAATATCGTCCCTAACCATAGTATCTAGTATGCTCAGTTCTGCACTTTAAAAATCTATTTTGTCTAGACGTAGCCGTAGCGACAACCTGATCGAGTTCCTATGCAGGTGACAGGGGGATAAGGGTTACGATAGAGCTCGGGCTAAGGGTAAGGTTGGAGTTTGGGCGAAGATAAGAGAAGATTGATGAAGAAGAAGGATAAGATTGAAGATTAGGGTAAGGGAATCAATACTCCTCCCCAGGAATAAGTACGAAATTACGCTAAATTCCTGTAATTGTAGCGGTTCCCGTGGTCAAACCCTTACCCTAGCATAATCGTTATCCAAAACCTAACAAACCGTAATCTTAACCCTAACTCCAAATTAACCTTAAAGAAAACCTTAACTCTAACCCAGCATTTTTCCTTAAAAATAACCTCAACCCTAATCTGCCCGGAATTTATCATAAGGGCACCTGTATTACGTGGAGGATGCCATTCCGTGTCTTATCTGCCTGTCAAGGCCAAGAGGGCCGTTCTCAAAGTTTGATGGTTTTATTGCAAAAACGCCTTACCCATTACTGAGGGACTGACTACTTTCTACTGCATTCTAGCAGTAAGTCAACTTACCAAGTAAAATTTGCGCAAATTCAGTCGCCTCGACATATCAGCCAAAAATTGCGTCGCTCTTTTGAACTCGGTTACCTGTGGCTTTACATCTGGATACCAAGTTGTTCAAATTCCGCCCCGGTCCCCACTTAGCTGTCGTCTCTAAGCAACAGACCAAGAGAGTGGGAAACCTTTAGGAATAAAACAGAATCAATGCCAACGCGCGTTTTAAGAAGGCAGTGTGTGAAAGTTTGTGTCGCCAACGTGAACGTAATTGGTGGAAACTTCTATGAAACAAAACCGATAATGAGACCCACACAGCAGTCCAAACACACTGTTTGGCTACCTCTTCGATTCTTGTCAGAGAAAAAAACAGTCAAGCTCGATCGTAAAAGCAAAAGCCCGCTTCAGGCTTTATCACTCAATCTTGCAGTCGCGCTAACCAGATCCATTGGAAGAAAAGGATATTAGAGAGTGCATGCGTGCGTAGCACCGTTGACAGAAGTGATTGCCAGATCAAGAGGTATTGCTGACAAGGAACACGAAACCAGCGTGACTGATTCAAACTAATTTGGTGCCCTCATTTGAACATAACCGCAAACCCAGTATGAGAGAGTGGGAATTTGAGCTAGGACCTATTTTTATTGGGCATCTGAGTCAGGTGTTGTCATATGGAACACAGCTGTACGCCCTGTCGGCCGCGAAGATGCCTTCATTTGGTTTTACTATGGAGTTACAGTCTGGAATTCTGCCAGGCGGTTACGTGACAATGAAAAAGCAATAAGTGCGATCAACAAGGGACAAATGTGAGATCCGGGGTATGTGCATATACAGGAATACCGTTTGCGTCCTTTGCATAGCGCTGGAAACTGACGGCTGAACTTTGCCAAACGATGACGTTTCTTATGCGTTTCAGGAATTGGACTGCAAGACAGTGGCTTGCGCAGAATCTGCCGCACCCTCTCCTCACTCAACCTCCTGGCTCCCAGGGCAAAGCCATCTCAAAACGAAGGTGGATGGGCGCAGGCGCAGTGATTGACAAGGCTTAACATCCTGCTTACGCGTGCCACATACAACCTAGCTGCCACAGCTTGTACGAAGGTACTGTGGGCACGGTTTGCATCTCACATCAATGACCTTGTCATCGAGATAACATAAAGGAGAAGGCATTACAGTTCGACTTTCAGTCTTGAGAAGGACTGGGTTATCTCCTCAGTTGCAGGCGCTTGGGCGGTCGCAACTATCTGGACGCACGTCTGTCCCCGAGTGAATGTCCTGCAAGTGGTTGTGAGTCCCTGAGCCTGGCACCGCTCACAGCGAAGGTTTATGACTTTGAGGCAGTGGACCTTGAACAAGGACGCTGGAGATCGCAATGACGTCTGTCGACAATAGGTTCTTACAAGGACCCACAAGGCACAACATTGTCGCTTGTGGATCTATCGCATCAGTGCATCAATGCAACGATGATAGTGATGCAGCTAGTGGTGTGGACGGGCACAACGGGGCAGCTGACCTTGGCATGGATATCGGCGGTTCCTCGGGTGACCCCAAGCGTACAATAACTGCGTACACCCGACAGCAGATCCTCGAGTTGGCGAAGGAATTCCACTATAACAAGTATCTCACTCGTAAACGACGGTTGGAAATTGCGCATACTCTCAATCTCTCCAAAAGGCAAATAAAAATTTAGTTTCAGAACCCACAAAGTCACCGCCGGATAAAGGCATACCGAAGAGACTCTGTCATTTATCTGATGCAAAGTTTACAAGCGACAACTCCACATTGATGGAACTATGTGGAACTCCCGGGGACCTCTTACTTAATCCAGATTTCAGTTGGGACGGAAGTGCACAGATGGTCAGTTTTTTCGTGGCCTGCGGATTTTATATAGCGTTTTTACCGTTAATTGATTAAAATCCATATTATTAAATATAGACATTTTTATAAAAATAACAGTTTGATTAATGTATAAAATAATGGTGCATGTATTATTATCATAAATTACTATCATATTACGAAATAAAAATGGAGTTCATGCACTATTTACTTCGTTTTCGTTTCAAACTCCAGCTAATCGAGCCAAGGTCTGTTCTACTTACTGTATCCACTTATATGAAATCCATTATTATTATAATATTTCTGATTCAAATATAAAATAGAAGCATATGCATTAGTTTATACCGTAACAGGGAACTGGCAGCCCCGTAAGCTAATCAATGAGCTTCCTGCCTGTACACAAGAAATGCTCATAAAATAAGAGCGTAGCATGTTCAATAAGGGCATCGGTTGGGACGCTGCGCTTAATTACCTGTTTTTGGCTGGTCCTTTAATCCACATTGCACCTTTTCAGCTGGTGATTATCCAAAAACTACCCATCCCGACAGCAATCATAATGCATAAAAATGCAAAAAGTAATATTATTAAATTAAAATTGCCTGCGAAAAGTTCAAAAAAACAGTTCTCGATTTATAAAAATACCAGAGCATGTACCGTGTAATAAGTTGTTCCAGGCGCAGTTTTCTTTTGGTGAGGTCTGCGTTAATGCGACTATAATCGGCCTTCACCTGACGCAGCTCCATTTCCAAACTGTACATCCGAGCAGCGGATTCTTCCTGCAGTTCTCGATTAAGGGCAAATAGCGTCTGTAGCTGCATTTCGGCACTAAGGGTCGACTCCTCGGTCATTTTCAGGCGGGCCTCCGTGCGACGGAGCTAGGCAGGCAGATTTAAACGATTTTTATCAAGCATGCACTTTAACATCTTGTCTGGAATGCTTTTTGCTAGCTTGGAGTCCAGCCATACTAACCGAACTCGCCAGATCCGGGCTAAATTTCGTCAACTTCAGTGGAAACTTGCAGGTTCGCAACTGTCTCACCGCTATAACACCAACAAATGTGAGATCAAAGTCCTCCTTATGCCTGTGAAAACCTGGTACATTGGTCGGGAACAAAGTCTTGCGCGACACATTCAGACAGGCTGTTTGTCTTTGTTAGACACTGCACTCAAGCCCATATCGATCTTAACAACTTCTGGTCCTTGGAGGCAGAAATGAGTGCGCTAGATGCCGCGTATGTCAGCTACATTGTAAACTAAGTCACATGCAAACCACCGGTGCTGTGTACATTTTATAAAGCACAAGGTGGACGGCATCGCTTGCGATGGTAGGTGTTGTGAACAGAGGTTCGTTGAGGCACACTACTCAAACCGCAGGCGTTATTTAGTGACTAGAACAGGTAATCACGCAAAACTCTAACCGATCTTACAGTTGAACACGGAGTCTATTCTTACATTTGATAGAAGGTATGAAGCGAGCTCTGAACTCACGTAGGTTGCGCTGATGGATTCATTGCTGAGCCGAAACTCTCTTAGTTGGGTCGTGTGATCCCAGAAAAATGACGAAACCGCGGCCAGTTTGGCTTTTTTGGCGGCTTTATGGCTCTTTGGCTCACCGAAAGTTTTGGTAAGAACAGCCATAGATATAAAGTCTTGTGGATATCGGTACCTCAGCCCATACTACTCAGGGTATTTTTCTCCCCCTTCTAAGCTATCTGCGGGTCCATTGCGCTATATAAGTAATTAAATATCTGGTGCAACAATATCTCTGACAGAGAGTATTATTCCCCGAGTCCGGATACACTTTTTGCTGGAAGCAGGCTGGCAATGGTCAACTCGATACCCAACTTCAAATAGTCTGGTGATTTGGTTCGTCCTTTCGCTCCCTGAGCAGAGAACGGATCCAGTTTTTCAGTTCTGACGCAAAACTCTATCTTAGAGTGCACTTAATAAAACCGATTAGATCAGACCCGCATACAACCGTGGGAAGCAGAAGTTCAAGTGGTTAGACATCCTGGCCAATTACTAGATCGAGTTGTCGTTCCGTTCGCAAGATATTCCGAACTAAAACATTTTCACCAGAGTAAAATATCTGTCAAAGGTGTTGAGAGCTAAATGCAGCAAGGCCAAGGCCTCGTTTATTGTTTTATGCCAAACACTTATAGAGACCGCCTTCGAAACGTGCACATCCCAGGCCTCACTCATTCAGAATCAGTGGCCTATAAGCTGATGGAATTATCGAGCCTGCTAACCACACATACCTGGTATCGGGACATGTTGTAGAAAACCAGCAACTCATTCTTCTCCCGCGTGGTGGCATCCATGTAGCGCTGAGTGCTTAAAATAGTCACGCGCGTGCTGTCCATTTGGTCGTTGCGCAGCGCCAGTTCCTCTTTTAGTTTCGCAATCCGCATATGCAGAATTTGCTTTTCATTCTGCATAAGTGAAGGGAAAAAGAACAAAATCAGCACATAAGTAGGCTTACCAAAATTTGATTTCGAGGTTTATCTTAAAGCCCCAGAGTTAAACTCTGCTAGAGCAGAGGAAAGTGTCACTTTTCTGTTCGAGGTGTCTACTTGAAACGGAGAAGTAGGCAAAAAATCGATGGGGCCTGGCTCAGCGGCAAGAGCTCTGAATTTGATTTCGTTGCAACCATCTCCCTCGTGCTCATATCTCGTGATTTCTTCGTCTGAGTGAGCATATAGGCAAAAATTTATCCCTCTCTTGCCGCTGATGTGCAGTATCCTTTTTAAAAAGGCTCAATCTACGCCTATAAAGCTTCATATGGACGTATCAGTTCCCGAGGAGATTAAAACTTAAAAAGGCTTTTATTCATATGAATCATTCCAACAGGCTGCGATCACTCCTGTAAGCTCTGACCTTCAGAAACCTTTTCGCACACAAGCAGTTATTTAACTTTGTGGAAGGAAGACATGATTTAAAAACTATGGGCACAAACACTCACTTACGAGAAATTGATCAATCATTTTGGTCAAAATTTTTGCTGATTTGACCCGCGAGTCCAATTCCTCCTGCAGAACTTTTATTCGCTTCTCCATGGCTGCCCCCTCCTCGTCCACAGCTGTGCTTTCCTCTAGTCGACTTATGCGCTGTTCTAACGAATGCCCGAACAGTAGCGCATTGTAGATGAGTTTGTCAAGTTTCTCTAATTCCTAGATGATAGGGGTATGAAGTGCTTTAATAGCCTTAAGCACAAGGTCCATTTCAACCTCACAACAATTTTTAGTGAACTTCCTAGCATTGCTTAGGACAGGTTGAGTTAAATCAATACATTACGTGAGTAGAATTCGTACGACGAAATATTAGTTAAATGAAGATAATAAAAAGATATCAATCATGAAGCAAATTACAGGTGACATGGACAACTCGGGTGTAAATGTTTGTAGCTTAAATCCTCTGAAGAGAAAGAGAAGATCACTAGTTGAACAGAATACATAGTGCACAGAATTTATTTGTTGGTGCTTAGGAATTTTTCATTTTTCTTGGACTTGCAGACAGTTTAAGGATTTAAAAATGCATCAATAACTTACCACTTCTAGAGCTTTAGCCTTTCGACTAAGACCACGTAGTGTGTTTCGGGATCCTAACATGAGAGCCTCTGTTGTTTTCAGATCGTGCTCAACCTGCCTTTTTTCCTAAAATGGGAAAAATCTGAATTAAGATGACATATTTTGCCCCCAGTACTTGCGGGATGCAAACGATATCAAAGTCATATCGTCCAAGAAGATATATAAAACAAGATTAATTTGCTGGTACTGATAGATTTCAAAGACAGCAATCTGACTGGTGAGTTCCTTATTTTGTTGTCAAGGCAAGTCAGCATCTTTTTAATTCCTTACCTTATCAAATGCCAAACTTAAAGCCGATTAGGAATAGTGATTATGCACAGACTCAGTTGATGAAGTGCAAGGTTATCTTGGGGCATAGAAGATAGCGCCAGTCAATATACTTATTTTCATAGCCATTATGAGAAGATTATGTAGGCTTCTTCATAAGAATTACTATAGTATTCTGAGCATACTTATCCCAAGTAAAGGTAATGTCGAAAGAGGTTCACAACTTTCGCCAGCACTATACATCTTATCGTCAAATGCCACTACATGTTCGGTTTTCCTTTTCCTTTGAAGCAGTGGTCAATTTTCCGCCGGAGGCGGCTCATGGTCAGTTTAGTTGAAACCTCTCATGAGAGCGCTCTCAACAAATATATTCTTGACTAGCGCATCTTCCGCTCTTCTCAAATTTGCTTTTGCCCTGTTTCAAAAGTGCAAAGTAAAAATTTAGAAAACGAACGTTTTTACGAAAGTAAACTTATTGCTAGTAGACTTCACTTTGGGCATTTTCCTACTCTCGCCGACTTCCTCCAATTTTCTATAGGGAGGATACCAGCCATCGGGCTCGGCGCCGTTAGGCGACGGAAGGCGAATGTTTTTTTCTGCCGTCTTTCCGCCACCATTTGCCATTTAAACTGTGAGTATCGTCCTCAGGTTGCGGAGGACACCAATAATCTTTTTTCCCAGGGAAAGAGGTCTGAATATAAGGAGATTATTTATTGCCTCAGCAATTAGAATACTCACTTCAACTAGCTCAAATCGCTGAACTTTTAACTTTTCCAACTTCTTTCGCATCCTCTTCTGACAGTCGGCCTCGGCGTCCAGCTGTTCCTCCGCCATTTTCAGCAGGTCCTCCGCTGACAGTTTATCACTGTGCACTTCTTCTAGTTTCTTTTTCAACTTCGCAATGGTATCCTCTATGTCAAGTAGACTGAAATAATTTTGGGATGTGTATTAGCTGATGGCGAGCAGGGCTACGGAAAAGCAAAGTAGAAATGTGACAATCTAGTTTCTGCTCATTCGCTGCAGTTAGCCAACCAAAAATGAATGCAGATTCAGTGAGTCAAAGAACAGCACTCTCTACCATTTGCGCCTGAAACTTCCCACTGTCGGACTAACCGACGGACCCCGATTCCTATCTGATCGTCTACTTTGGCTCTGGACTAGAGCTCCAAGTCAAAACTGGCAGGCTGACCAGATCGACCAATGCCACTTTCAAGTAGACGACAGATTGTTCGGGGGTCAGCCGTCTATCTTTTAGACAGTCAAAGAAAACTTGTATTGGCGTGAATGGCCTTGCCACACGGGCCCACTGCATGCATTGACCAGACTATGTTGTGTCTCTTTGAGTATCCAACTGCCACCGTAAATGCATATTGTAATCTCTGGATGGAAGCTCATGCCACGTCAGTCATTACGAGGCAAGGGGAGAGGCTTGAATAGGCTACTGCTGAATTCTTGAAGAGCACATTGTGGTCATCTGTGGTGGCTCATCCGCCACAGTCGTAAAGTTAAGTCTCAACTGATAAATTAGTGAGGCCATTATTCGGTTCATAATTCTAAGCTGTGACTTCTGGCGATAGTGGCCGTTAACGAATCCAGGACTTCTGTGGATGAGGCTAAGTCACGTCTGAAATTGAAAGCGTACGTAGTGTTGGCTGATTGTACATGTGCGACAGAATTACTTGTAGATGTATATTGTCTCAAAAGTTAGGCTTGAACGGCCGTGATCGTGTTTACGCACGTGTTTGTTATGATGTCCGCCGAGTGGCAGAAGGACAGTGCGCTAGTCTGGCAGAAACACTATTCGTGCTGAAATCGAGTTACCATGGGAAGTTCAGCCACGAGAAGAGTACGAGCGGGGCAACTATGGTGGTCTGCCACAGATTAACCTGCCATCAAAAACAGTTTTTTCGGCTATAGAAAAACCGAACGCGTTTTGAAACGAATAACTGCAACTTGGCAGCTTGCCACCTCTGTGTTATGTTAAATTCTGGGCTCTGCATTGGTGTTCGGCGCGCAACCACGTCATACTTTGCAGGCGCAGACGGGTTAGTAAGTTCTGCGCTCTCTGCGCCCACTGCGGATCGTTCTAAACATCGGAATAGCGTAGAGTTCGAAATAAAGAATGCGGTGAATCAGAGCATGTCTGCCTCCTATATTCAAACTGACGCAAAAGTCACTTCTGGAACAGACATGATCTCCATCGCTGAAAATGGGAAATACCTGTGAAAGTCCTTGTTTCGTCCGTGATAAACGTCAAAGTTGATTATAATTACATCTTTGGAAGACAGCAAGACATGACTCACTGAGCTTTCATACGGTTAAGATCTTCCCTCATCTGACGATTCTCAGCCTTTGCCACTTGAAGGTCCTTAGAAGTCTTTTCCACTGTTTTTTTCAGGGTGAGAAGCTAAAATGAAACAGAAGGCAAACCGACTCCCACTTTCCTCTGACTGGAATTTAGGTTATTTAAAAAAACAGTGACAATGGTGAATATGACTTTAAGGTATAATCCAGACAGTTTCCAACTTAGCCTAAGGAAAATTCAGTAAGCGTGAGTGGTGACGCCTGTCTTTTATAGATATCATAAGTGTAGAAGAAGAAGAAGAAGAAGAAGAAGAAGAAGAAGAAGAAGAAGAAGAAGAAGAAGAAGAAGAAGAAGAAGAAGAAGGTTGTTTGTTCAACGGAATCATGGCAACATAAACGAGTAACATTTATGTTGCTGTTTTATCTCTGACGATGGACTCCAGTAAGAGTTCGAAAGCTCAGACGAATAAAGCCTTGACTCCGGTGAACGAACAACCTTCTTCTTCACTTATACACACACCTGGAATGCGGACTTTCACCTCCATTCGTAGATATCATATACAGTAAAGCAGTGCTTGGTGGATTTGTGATTTAAATTGTCAGCAGACGTAGGCTAGCTCGTAAATACCCTTTACACCTTAACGCTATAAGCAGAAACTTGAGATTCCACTAAGTTAATGTTAGAATTTTAAGTTTATATAGTTGTATGCTAACTGACAAGTCCAGGCTGAGTATCGAGATTTTAGCGCTTGAATCGGACTAATTTCCTCCATTTCGTCAAATTTACATATGCCCTAACATTAAGCATGATAAAAAATCGGTTTGTCTAAGGTTTCGATCTAGGAGAAAATAAAAACAAGAAAAAATTCTTAAGTATAAAGCAGCTTTATGGGAAAAATCAGAGCACCTCTGGGGCCTTTCTAATCGACAGTAATGTGTGTGCGGAGATACAAACTGGGCTTTTGAATTTGAGCCATCATTTTTAATCCTACGTGTACATTTGAATTTTCTTAAATGCATATGGGTTGGCCCATTTTTCTCATTATATACGTCTATTTAGTACTCTTTGTTTGTAGTAACTACGATAAGGTCATTTGTAAACGACGCTTGCACCGTTTTGAAGAAAATCCGGTACAAATTTGTAGTGCATTCACGGACGCCCACTCATGATGCCAATAGTTGCAGCTCTTGGTTATCATATTTACCTTCTGTTTTCTTTCGGTACGATCTCTTTTGAGTATCAATTTTATCTACAGTGAATGGATGCCTTTTTGCTGAAAATTTGAAATGATTCATTCAAAATAAGGCGTATCGCTCTCTAAGGGTCAGATCGTTAAAAATGCATTGCCAATCTTGATGTTTCGTCATGTAGGCTATATATCCGTATTACTTTGGTCTTTTTTCTTTAAAAGTAAACTACAGTTTGACAGCTGGTTCTGTGCAAACAATTATCGACCGGTCAGTATTAATGCAATTTGCTGCAAAATCATGGAGAAAATAATTAAGCAACAACAGATGCAGTTCCTAGAACATAACCATCTACTTTCCGAGGTCCAGCACGGTTTCCATAGAGGTAGGTTCTGTGTCACAAATTTGCTCTACTGTTTAGAAACTAGTTCACAGTTGCAAAGCATTGGGAATCACTCACGTCATTTTCTGTGGTCGTTAATTCTTCATTTTCTTTCTGTAGTTGGTCGTGTAAATCACCGGATTGTTTATTCAGTTGATGTCTTTTCTTTTTTGCATCCGCAATGTCCTGTACAATACTGGCTAGTAGTTTTTCCAGCTCCAGCAGTTTCGCACGCGCGTTCTGGAGTTCGTTAAGCTTGTCATCATATTGCTAAAGTTTAAATAATGGACACTTAGAGGAAAGGCCTTGAGGGCGAGAGAGAGAGAGAAACTACAGGGTGATAACGCAAATACATTAAACACCTTCGATTCAAAAAGTTAGTGGGTTTTTAATTTGCAGTTTTGGCGATGGACAAGATGGCAACGCTTCCAGAATTACCAGAGATTATCTGGCACCAAAGATGTTCGCAGAACACTACAGTAAGCCCACGAATATCACAGGGGTTAGGTTTCAAAACTCCCCACGAACTTGAATATTTCTGTGACGTGGTATGTTTATTTCAAGGCTAAAAACCTTTTTAAACGCTTTAATACATTTCTAAAACTTTATCAATCCTCCACAATTTTAAGCCTTATTCATATTTCCAGCACTTCCTATGCTCTTAAACACTACTGTACACTCTAAAATTTACCTGAGGAAATAAGAACGATATTAAAATTCTGTGAACTATCGAAAATCAGCAGAAAGTATTTTAAGGGAAACCCCATGAATTGCCAAGTGAACGCAAAGCAAACCACGAAGTGGCGGGCGATTGCTGTACCCACTTGCGGCTGCCTATACTTAAAAAATGCTTTAAAGTGCTACTGATTTATAATAAATAGCATTAATTTCTTCGTTTAATTCAACAAGCTGTGATTAGCTTCTTCCCATTCTTAGAAGCGGAAAGGGACGGTTTTATTTCGACCATAAAGTGAAATTTGAATATTATTTATTGCATTTTTGCCCAAATTGGTTTACCGATCCCAACCTTGCCTAAGTTGGCGTAGTCCTCGTCACGGGCAGCCATCTGGGCGACGGTGTTCTCCCACAGTTGTAGCATTTCGCGCCTTCCGCGGTTCTCGATTCGACTGAGTTCACAGGCGTTGTCTATACGAAGGCTGATAACCTCGTTTTTTGAAACGGCAGTGTCCAATTTCTGCTGAAGCTTCATCCGTTTGGTGCTCAGACGACACTCTTCACTACAAAGGTACTTTTAATGAGAAAGGTTTAATTGTTATTATTTGCTATATTTTTGAGGAAGTTTCTTTTACGGCTTGGATACGGAGATAGTGCGCTGAACTAAAGATCAAGAACTCGCTCTGTTCAGCAGGGACTGAGCCTAAGGCGAGGTTGGTAGAAATTTGCCCCACATCCATAAATTATTTGTGACATTTTAATAAAAAAATTAATGTCATGCACTAATCGAGGAATTAGCCATTTTTATTGTCTTCATATTAAACGTAAACATAACTTAAATAAGTATTTCTACTATTTAAATCCCATTCAATCGAGGCTATATTTTGAACTCAAGTGACGTGATCTTGGGTATAAATAAAGAGAAACCGTTATATTTTCAAAATCAGAGCCTTCTGGAGACGAACTCCATGACCACGATTATTCAGATAGTATATCCCGAAGCCTCACTTATAATTCGGTTCGATGCTAAGGTAACTAGCATTTTTTCTGCAAATACTGAAAAGCTTAAAAAACCGCCACGTAAGCAGGCAAGCATACGTTTTTCAAGAAATTCTATGCAGAATCCGGAAATAAATAGCTTGCGCGTTAAAACCGTTGTTAAAATCTTAAAGAATATAAGTTAAGTCTAAAACTCAACAACCTCAATTTGGTGTTACTCATATCGTGTAGTTTGCAATTATTTGATACATAGAACATTCAACTTATTGCACTACCGGAAGTAGGAGACTGACAGTAAAATATACCGACGGAAAGATGATGTCACGTTGGATACTCTTGTGCTATTTGAGCTACAAATGCTTGTTTGGATGATAAATGGCCAGTAAATTCTTTTCGATAAAAATGCGCTCCTGTTACAACTACAATTTGATCACGTTTTTCATACATAAAATTACTTGAAGCTGCAGAATTTATCTGATAATAAGATGAGAATGTAGGCTGTTTGGTCAAAAGTTAAACAATGGTATGTAAATGGTTAGCCAAGAGGCATAAATCTGGAGTGGGAAAGTGAATTTTGACCGATATTCACGGTATTCACCAATATGCCATCCAGGACCCTTGCATTCAATTTTAGATTTGTCATGAAAGAATTCGAAGTGATCTGTTTCTTCCTAATTGACTGTTCCACCGTTGGTTCCGATAAGGTCATCTGTGTACCCCATGGCAGGGTAGATGCAGGGGCGGGGATTTATGCACGGATTAGTTTATGTTGTTAATAGACTTGTGATGCATTTATCGTACTCCCTCCTCCCTCACTCTGCTGTGCCAGGTGTTGAGCTAGAGTCGAGAAATCCACTGACTGAAGAGAGCACAGGTGGCTGAGGTAGAAGAACCTGCGTCGATGTGTGCCACCACATCCCGTACGTTTGGCATTTGTTATGGATGCGCATCTCCAATAATGGCTCCTGCACCTTGATCTGGTTCACCTATTAGTTCGGCGCATTTGCCGCGTAACCCCTTTTGAGGACAATCATTCTGATCAGCATAAATATGTAATCAGCACCGGAATCTAGGATGCATCGGGGATTGAACTACCAGAAATTTTATGTGGATGCTACTGAAGTCGCCTTTCAATCATCGTCATCAACACCACCACCACTACCAGCATCAACAGCAGCAACAACAGGAACACCATCACCATAATTTATTAATATTTTAGCGCACTTTCTGCTTCCACCTTCTTCTGGCAATCTTCTTAGTGTGTTAAAATTTCATCAGTCCTCGTAAATCCACTTTGCTTTTTTGACTGTCAGATCATGTGATATCTACCTATCCTATATATATTTCATAGGAATTTATGCTGCGAATTTTGACAGAAAACTTGAAATAAGTTACTGTAGATCTCCTGATGAATGACCTAGTACGGTACATTAAGGTTGCTTCAGTTTGCAAAACCATCTCTCACGCAAGGGTAGTCACAAAAAAACTCCCTGAGGGCGTTTTCAATGTGCCTTCAAAATGTGCTTCTTTTTGAGTGAGGTCGTGAGCCAAAATACAATAAACCAGTCTTCCTTCCGTCTTCTACTGATCGGTGTGTATTCGACCGAAACCGAAGGAGCCGATTAAGCCAGCTAAAGAGCCAAACCGGTGTATGACAGTGTCCATTGTAGGATGCATCCTCTTTTTGGTTTCTACATCAACATTTCAGGGCTCAGAGCAACTAGGCCCAGACAAAGCTGCGTGTCAAACTTTTCTGGCCTGGCAAAATAGTTGTGTGCGTTTGAATATAACCCAGGCAGAATACTATGGCGCGGAATATGACTGACCCCATATTTTAAAGTTCAATAAAAAAATGCTTCCATTGACCAGCCCTGTGTTATCTGAACTGCCGGTTATATGTTCAAAAAGCGATAAGGAAGTGTACGGACCGTCCAATATTTTAATCGGCCTATTCCACAATGCCCGGTACATAGCAGGCTATCGGTACGATACGGAAATAGAAACTATCACCCCCACCTTCATGATACGGAGATAACTTTTTTTCATCAAATTTCTTTATAAGTATTCCTGCTATTGGATTTTAACAGGTTTCAAATCATTTTTGAAACACTATTGAAAAACCCATGATTTTAACTGTCTTCAATCGATTTATCCTAAATTTAGATCATGTTCTATGTAGAATGATATTCCCGACAGAGACGAGGGAGACTGGAATGGCCAGCACTGGCTTTTTAGGCGTCATCAGGCAGCCATACCCAACCCCATTTGTTACGGTACCCGAAGCTTGAACTCGTGACCTGTCGGTCAAAATTTCAACGCTCTAACCCATTGCCCTACTGGCTCGTAGGTTTATCGGTTTCGATTGGAAGTATTTACAATGGTAGATGGGCACTCTCCGATCAGTTATCGAAATCACTCGTCCCGTTGTGCCTTGGAACTCACTCGTGGGCCCCGGCAGCAGCCTTATTGCTTATCTGAACCTTCAAAGTAGAACTATTTAAAGCATTTACCGAACTAGTTTTGTTTAAGACATTATTTCAAATCTAGATGACCGTATGGGTCATGTTTATGGACTCATTCAGATGTCAAATTTCGTTGCCTAGAAAAAAGAACGCCCACAACAAATGTCAGAAATAAATCTCACCAGATCAATTAAAAAACTTTCTATAATAATAACCACTTTAAAGAGCACTTTAATTAGATATTTCGTTGACTAATATCTGCGTCCTTTACGGTTTTCCAAAGGTAAGCTGGTAGGGATGCCGTGTATGGTCACCTAAACAGGAAACGGGAATAGAAACCGCCCCGACCACTCAAAATAGGTGGCCTTATGGTAAATTCCAGGAAGCGCAAAGATACCCGTGTCTTAACGCTAACACTAACTTGCAAAAAACTAAACTATCACCTTAATCTTAACCCTAGCACTACAGTAAACCTTAAACCTACAGTTAACACGGCAATAACCTTAACCATTAGCCTAATCATGACACCAACCCCACCTCTGACCTTAATCTCAAACTTAAACCTAACCTTCACATTAATCCTAAACATAAGTTCCTAGGAATTTAGCGCAAAGCCACATGTATTGTGGTCGGTTCCTTTTCGCGTGTCCTGTTGAGGCGGCCCTTCAAGGCATCCTTACCATAAAGTCGAGGTAAAAATGGAGAGGTTTAACTGGTTTTTTAACTTTCCTGAAAATACTTAATACTTTTTGTCCACTGAAAATAACTGACTTCTCATTACTCTCAAGGTTGGAGTGTTTTTTGATCAATTTGTTTACGTTAAGGTCCCGTTCCGAGTTTTCAAGGCACATAGTGACCGAAGTATTCACTCAAAGTTCAGTCATGATATTGCATTAGTTATGTCATCTACTGTATGTGGGTTTTCTATTCCTTTGTCTTTGAACCTCGTCTAAAATGTCCTCGTCTGCTGCTAGAAGCGAACAGGTGCGTCAAAAAACAGTTTAGAAGAAGAAGCTGCGAGCGCTGGAACATGGCGTTCACGAACCTGAGGTTTCAGATTCTCATTCAAACCCATCATAACACCTCATCCTCGTTAAGTGAAACATGTCAATGTCTCAGGCATCCCTACTTTATTGGAGGCAGCTCTCTATTCCAACTGCAGGATCAGACGCCGGGGGCTTTTATTTATCCCTGGGGCATCAGTTGAAATTTGTTGCAGGCTACTGCTCCCATTTCCGCCGTTCTTGCTTTCGTCAGCTGGCCGTGCTCAAAACTGACGATCTGAGGATATGAAATTTTTGACTTTAGCTGTGGGTTCGTAACCAAAACGTAGAGTGACTCCTTAAATGTTTAAAATGGCAGCTTAACTGCGGTTTCATTGCAGATCGTTCCGGCCTAGCGTATGGGGTATAAGAACTGGAGGGCAAGAAAAAGTCCAAAATAATCACTGCAGTTATATTTTTTAGCTAGCTGTGCGGGTAAAGGAGGAACTTGAGAGCGTGGTACGATGTAAACAATGACAGGCGTGGCCGGAGCACGCAGATCGGAAGTGGTTTAAGCTGACCGCCAGTCCCAGGAGACGCCACAGGCACTGAATCAGCCTTTCAGGTTTCCTGTCCATCACAGTAAGCGCAATTGAACTAAAGCTGGTACCGTAAAATTTAGAAGTTGAGCCCAAAAGCAGGATAAGTACTGGCCACATGAATGGCTCCTGCTTATTTTAAGTTTGATTAGCCTCACGGCTCCCGTTTGGGCCTCGTAGCTCAGATGGTTAGGGCTTTGACAGTTCGACCGTCGATTTCGACGAGGTCCACCGTATGCTCCGCACCAGGTGGTGCTGGGCCGGTGACATACGCGTGAATTAGTTTTAAGTTACAGTAGCCTTGCGCTGCAGCTACCGCACTCTCTCCTCCTCCCCAACTGAACCCGGTGTCATGACAGATTCAAGAAGACCGGAGGTGGGAGAGGACGCAGGTGGCTGGCGCGACCGGAGCCGCCCCTGGGTGTACCACCACACCTGACTCAGATCCCACGGAGTGGGAGTGCCATAAAGGTAACATTAAGAAGGAGCCATTGCAGCCTGACTCTCAGTCCGCCAGTCAGCCACTCCACACAAAACACACATTGGGCTGACCACGCTGTCCCAGTTATCCCGTTAGTTGGAAACCTTCCAAGCCACGGCTTTTAGCGCACCGTGAGAGTTTCAAGCGCGGCAGATTGTTTATAGTGAGGAAAATGCGCTGAGCTGTTGACCTCACTCTCTCCCCCACCCCCACAAGTAGACCACCGTCCGAGTCAGTCAGTTGTCTGATGTGGGAGTTGGCGCATTGGCTGACGGGTCGGCGTACCCGTCTTCACATGCCACAGCCCAACCTGGCCCTCAAAACGCATACACAAGGATTTACTTTCTCAGGGGATATGGAGGAGCAATCACCGTCTAACTCCCAGTCCACTGGTCAGCCACTCGACACAGCACATACACCTGGCCGACGGCGTGGTCTGGTGTAAGCGTCAGATTGGCAGTCTTCCAAGCCAGGGTTTCTAGGAAACCGTGATTTTATCAGGTGCATTATGATGATTGTGCGGGTGCTGTCTATGTGTTATTTTAGATGTCGGGCGCTGATGTGGATTAGCCTCCTGTGGTTTACCGCAGGGTTTCGTGGAGGCGCATATGTTCTAATAGGCCCATGCGGTGTGTAAATGTGCGGGAACAGTGAGGGCAGTGAAGGCGGGCGCGTCGATTTTATGTCGGAGCCCCAGGCACTGGTTCACCAGCCTCCGTGCGATGGATTCGCAGGTGACCGACCAAGCCGATGCGTGAGTTGAAGTTGCGGGCCCAGTGTGTGCAGGAAAAATCGGTAGATGCTGGGGGGATGTCATTCAAGGTAGTGGATTAGGCAGTGGCGGTAAGAATGGCAGGAGCGGAGGGTGTGTATGGTATATCGGTGTTGTCGACATTGTGGTGAATTCCGCTGTCATGGATGCGCATACGACCGAATAGGCCCATGCAATGAGTGAACGTGCGAGGACCGTGAGGGCAGTGGAGGTGGCGATCTCTGCTGTGTGTTGATGCTCTAGGCACTGGCTCACCAGTCTCTGTACGATGGATTCGCAAGTGACCGACCAGGCCGATGCGTGAGGTGAATGTGCGGTCGCGTTGAGGACAGCTTAGGAGAGATTCCCCATCGCTGATGGTGGTGATGGTGGTTGTAGTGAAAGCGAAGGTGGTGGTGGTTGCGGTGGTGGGGGAAACAGGCGATGAGTATTGGGATGTGGTCTCTATTATGGTGGGAGTAATCGAATTGATGCCAGGATTGAGGGTGGGGGAGTCAGTTGGAGGGTTGGCAGAATTTATCCTAGAAGTTTGCATTTTAGGATTTTTGGTGCATTGCGTCCGAAGATGTCCGACCAGGCCGATTCGCGCTCAGAAGATGCGTTGACAGCGCGGGCATGTTGGCAGGGCCTGGGCATTGGCGGTGTTGGTCCGGGGCGCTGGTGACTTTCGTGCCGCTCTTTTGGCCTTGGCGGCGGTGATCCGGTTGGCCTCATAGATTGCTGAGTCAGTCTATGCCATGCCGATCTATCCTGGGCGAGGTCTTCCCAGGTCGCCGGGTTGATTTGCATTTGCTTCAGCGAATTCTTCAACGTGTCCTCGTAGCGTCGTTTTTGACCTCCTTGTCGGCGAGCACCCGTAGTGACATCTCCGTAGAAAAGTCGTTTGGGTAGCTGCTCGTCGTCCATTCTTACCAGGTGTCAAATCCATTGCATTTGCACTTGCCTCAGCATGGCGTGGATGCTGAGGATTCCAGTCCGCTCCAGGACTTCCATGTCCGGGATCCTGTCTTGCCATCTCATCTTCAGTATTCTGCGAAGGCACCTGAGATGGAAGTGATTAAGCTTCCTGGCTTGGTTCGAGTAGAGGGTATAGGTCTCTGCTCCGTAAAGGAGTGTCTTCAAGACGACGGCCTTGTTTATCTTCAGTTCGGTGTTCAGGTGAATACCGTGGCGATTCCACACGGAGGCCTGCAGCTGGCCGAAGGCCTGACTAGCTTTGCAAATCCGTTGGGTAACCTCGTCATCGATTCTCGTGTTGCGTGACAGCGTGCTTCCTAGATAAGTGAAGGTTTCCACGTTTTTGAGTTGAGCACCGTTGACATTGATTCGGGGAGCATTGCATTGCGCGCTGGGTGGCGGCTGGTGCTTGACAACTGTTTTGGCTGTACTGATTGTTGATCCAAAATTAGCGCAGCCTGCAGTGAAGAGTTCCCTACTCCTTTGCATGTCCTTCTCCGTCACGGTGTTAAGGGCACAGTCGTCTGCGAATAGCAAGTCATGGACTGTAGTCGTAGACACACGCGTTGAAGCCTGCATAGGCCGACTGTTGAGAAGGTGCCCGTCAGTTCTATAGGCGATGCGGATCTCCGGCTGCTCATCGTGGTAGGCGTCCATCAGAATAACAGAGATCATGAGACTGAAGAGAATGGGGGCCAGTACGCATCCCTACTTCACTCCGTTGGTCACTGCGAATGCTTCGACTTCCGTCACATTGTCAGTAACGCGCGCCGTCTTCCCGTCATGAAGCTGACGCACCATGTGCGTGAACCGCTCAGGACAACCAAATTTCTGCATGACTTTCCACAGTCCGTCGTGATTCACAGTGTCAAAGGCTTCCGTCAGATCCACGAAGGTAGTGTATAGGTGAGTTCGCATCTCCTGGCCCTTTTATTGTACTAAGCGGGTGGCAAAGGTCATGTCGGTTGTTCCACAGAGTCGGTGGAAGCCACATTGGCTTTCTGGGAGCAGGCCCTGCTCTAGGTGACCGTTCAGACGATTGAGAAGGATACGGGCAAAGATCTTTTCCAGCGATGTTGAGCCTCTGTGATTATCACAGAGTTTCCGTTTCCCCTTCCGTTCGTAGAGATGGACGATGGTCGCGTCTTTGAAATCCGGAGGAACTTGTCCTTGACGCCACATCTCCTGGAAGAGTGTTGTGAGTTCTGCTATCAGCCGGTGCCACCGTGCTTGTAGACTTTCGGTGGGATTGCGTCGGATCCCGGTGCTTTACCGCTGGAAATCTTCTGCACGGCCAGGATGGTTTCTGGTAGGGAAGGCGTTAGATGCAGGTTATTGTTCGTGTCCACTTGAGGGAGCCGGTCAATGGCAGCATCGGAGATGGCTGATGAGCAATTAAGGACACAACTGAAGTACTCGGCCCAACGCTTCAGATTTTGCAATTTCTCTGTCAGCTGTGTTGTGCCGTCAGAGCTGAGCAGTGGTGCGGTCCCGTAGATGGCCTTGATGGCTTTGAAAAGTTTTTTATTTCTTTTCGGTCCACATACCCTTGGATTTCCTCAGCCTTTCGGACTATCAGTAATCCTGCATCTCCCGCAGCCGTTGCCGTACAAGGCGCTGACATCTGAAGAAGGCTGCTTTGGTGGCGTCATTTCGAAGGTCCATGTAGGCATTGTGTAGTCCATTCTTCTTCGCGAGTAAGTTACTGATGTCGGCGTCATTGTCGTCAAACCAGTCCTGGTGTTGACGGCATGCGCGTCCGAGGACTTTGAGGGCGGTGGACTGCATGACCTTTTGCAGTTGGCACCATCGTGTTTCCACGGTACCGTTATTATCTGGAGCATGCAGGTTCTCCAGGTTCTCGGTTATTTGGTTGCTGAAATTAAAACAGTGAGCAGGCGAAATTTAACTAAAAAGTATTTAACTTACCTGGTGGTCGCTTACATTGGCGCCTTCGTCGGGGTTGCAGTTGGAGCCTCATCTGGGAGATGACGAGGCGGTGATCTGTCCAACCATCGGCATCGCGGATCACCTTGGTTACCAACACGTCCTGTCGATCTCGCCTCCGAACGACAGCTGACAGCGCCGCGACCGAGGGTGCATCCACGTGGCCTTCTCCCGCGTCGAGAGGCGGAAGAAGGTGTTGGTCAGCAGGAGACGGTGTTCCGCACACGTGCGCAGAAGGAGGTCGTTATCGTTACAGCTAACGAGACCGTGGGGACCCAGCACTCCCTGCCAGGCAGCGTGGTCTGTGCCGACGCGGGCGCTGAAGTCACCAAGGACAATTAACTTGTCCTCTTTCGGCAGAGTCGCCATCAGGGCGTGCAGGTCCTCGTAGAATTTGTCCTTCGTCGCATCAGAGCTCGTCATTGGGGAAGCGTAGGCGCTGATGATGGTGGCGAACTAGTCTCCCCGAAGAGGCAGGCGGAGGCTCATCAGGCGATCATTGATACCCTGCAGCAGACATGGCAGACGTCCCACGATGTCGTTCCAGATGGCAAAAGCAAGACCAGCGTCGCGTCGCTCTGCCTTTGGCCAGCCGCTCCAGAAGAAGGCATAGCCGGCACCCACCTCCTCCAGCTGACCCTACTCAGAGAATTGGGTCTTGCTGAGAGCAGCAATGTCCACCTTGAAGTGCGCCAGTTCCCGAGCGACTAGCGCCATCCTCCGTTCCGGCGGATTGCCCCTAGGATTGTCTAAAAGGGAACGAACATTCCAGGCTGCTAGTGTGAGTGAACTCACCCGAGCAGCCTGGAAAGTATGGCGAGGGGGATGGGGACGGGGGTTATTGTTGTTTGTTTGAGTTTTACGACCGCGTATTTGCGATCTGCGAGCCGCAGTCGGCTGCAGAAGACGTGATAACCAGCATTTGTTTAGGGCACCTTTTCTAGCCCCTTCCTCCGCGAGGAGGTAAGCAGTGCTGTTTTTAAATAGGGCTGCTCGGACATCCCAGACGGCTACCGAACTCCACTATGTGTCACGGTTTTTTTAGTGGGAGAACGACCCGAGTTAACCTGGGCCGCATACTGGGTTGCTGTCGCCCTTACCGTCGGACTTTTTGAGAGGGGGGGGAGGTGGGAAGTTCGGGAGTCAGACATACCGGGTGTGGAGGCACACACTTCACCGGAGACCCTCACCTGGTTTAGCCCGCCAGTCGTGAAGGTTGCCCGGGCTGTGGCCGCTGGGAAGAACCCAACTTCGAGGAGCCACAGGTGAGAGTTGGGTACCAGTAAGATGCGGCCACAGGAGCATTCACACCTGTACGAGAAAAATGGAGCGACCAAATGCTATCTGTGTGGTGCTACCCCTAACTAGTACTCCTACACCCCGCTTTGACAGTACTAAAGCCTTCCCTTTGCTGTCGCGGGCTCAAATCCCACCGAGGCGGCCGAGTTTTTCACAAATGGGTTAAATGAAGTAATTTTAGGGTGAGAAACCCACTGTGTTGGCATTTTTGTTAGTTATTAAGTTGCAGTATCGTCAAGCCACGGAAATGCTGCGGATGCGTGCGAAATCAATGGAAATGTGATGTCTCGCCGCACACTTCCGCGGAATTCGCAAGTCTGGTACATGTCGGTAGACGGTCAGTAGGATTTCCGGTACAGCTGAAAGTACGACTAGAGAAAGAAGCAGATCGGATGTGGTTTGCTCATTTACCCAATAACTGACTACGAAGTTCTCTGCCCCCGGTGATCTAAGGTGTAGCCTCATTATTTATGCATGCCGTAGTTGGCAGGAGCATCAAAAGCCGAGTCACAGTCATCATTAGCTAGGCGTCAGAAACGGTTCCAGTACCAGTTGGACAGTATTACTGGCGTAATAAATACAAGGGGTTAAGGTGGTTAGACGTTTGCTGCGTATAGTAAACACTGATCTGTCAATAGCGATTACATCTCAGCGCGATGCTCGGCTATCCTGGTGAAAAGTGGCTGCGTCATTTTCTCAGCAGTTTGCTTTCGATTGAAAGGTTCCGTAAAGGCAACTCGTGAAGATGCTATCCACTTCAATCTGGGTCAAAAGTCCCACTGTTCACTCTTTAGCTATTTTTTACCAAGCAGTTTATGGTCTGCTAAGCTCAAACCACCCGTTGAATAAATCGCACTTAACTTGCACGTCACAGTCACCCGGACATGCCGTTGTATTTCGACAATGTCCAGCGTATGCTCCAGAGAAGGGTGGTGGACGGACGGTGACTTGCGCGTCGATTAGTTTTAAGTGATAGCAGTTTTGCGCTGCAGCTATCGCATTCTCTCCTCCTCCCCCACCTGAGCCCGTTGCCATGACAGTCAAAAACACCGGAGGCGGGAGAGCGCGCAGGTGGCTGGTGTGGCTGGGGCCACTACTGGGCGTGCCAACACACCTGGCTTGGATCCCACAGAGTGGGAGTGCCATAAAGGCTACATAAAAAAGGAGCCATTGCAGCCTGTCTCTCAGTCCGCCTGTTAGCCACTCCACACAAAACCCACATTGGGCTGATCAGGATGTCCGAGTGGCCGCGTCAGGTGGCAACCTTCCAAGCCACGGCTTTAGGCGCACCGTGATAGTTTCAAGCGGGTCAGATTGTTTATAGTAAAGAAAATGCGCTGATCTGTCGACCTCAATCTCTCCCTACCCACATAATCAGACCACCGTCAGAGCCGGTCAGTTGTCTGATGTGGGAGTGGGATGCATTGGCTGACGGGTCGGCGTACCCGTCTTCGCGCGCCACAGCACGACCTGGTCCCCATAACGCACATACCAGGATTCACTAAATCAGAACACAAACTCTGGACTCAGAGCAGAATGGTCCTCACTGGGATAAGAAACCATGAATTGAGGCAAATGTTCGCATTCCAGATTTATCTATGAATAGGGGAGGGTAAGGCTATTCGGTCACCGAAACCACCTCTTTATTCATTTGACCTTTCGAAGTCATCCAGGAGCCCATCGTCAGAGATAAAAGCGACAAAAACTAGCAACAGGTATAGGGGGTAGGAGCAAAGCAAATATCAGAGGCACCAGTCCGGAGGTGACTGTGCAGGGCGTTGTATACCAACACAATAGTGTCCTGAATGGTGCTTAACGAAAAATGGGAAAAATATCCTGATTTTTACGTAAAGTGCTGTAAACACCTAAGGCTTTTTCTCAATAAAATTTATGATTCCACAGACCGGTGCATTCTTTTTTGTTGCCACGATACGGCAGTTTCATTTTGCCCCTATCTCAATATGAAATCAGGTGAGATGAGTGAAGATTTCTTCCTCTCGTCGTCCTCAAGAGAATTTTGTACCAAACCTTGTCTTTGACCGTGTAATGAGGGAAAATGCTTTCTGCCGCTGGTTTACCTGTGTGACACCCGATAATTTTACGCTTTTTAAGAGCTGATAGGTTGCTTTTTCTCTAACCAGCTTCTGAGCCACCATGTTGCACAGTCATTTGCAAACCGGATCAGGCAACTGCTAGCGGGCTTTTGAAATTGAGCCGCCATCTTTTCTGCTCTCCATTCGCATGTGAATCCTCTTATATATACGTCGATTGGCCTATTTCACCCATTTAAAACTGAATTTTAACCCTATTTGTTTATTCGAACAACAATAATGAGTTCATCAGCGCAAGACGCTGGCAACATTTTGAAGGAAGTACAAATTGATCGATATTTAGAGGCGCATTCATGGACGATTCTTCACGGTGAGCGGAGGAACTTTTTTGCTGAAATTTTTGGAATTTTACTTTAAAAATAAAGCGTAGCTCTCTCTCTCTAAAAATTAAAGGTCGATAAGTGAATTCTCTGCCTCACCACCGCAACCGACTCTACAGTATCCAACACTTTCCGTCATCACTGCTGCCGTGCCTACACATCGCGCATCGGCATGGTCGGTCACTTGCATATCCATCGTGCAGAAACTGGTGAACTTTGGAAGGAGTACCACCATACACCCGCTCGCACCCGCCTCAACTGTTTGCACTTACCAAGCGCATTCATTCACCATCTGGGTCTATAAGGCTTCATGCGTCTCCATAAAAACTTTTAGTAGAACACCCTCGAATATACCACACCACAACATCTCTCCTCACCAACGCCTCCATCAAACCCTGGAAGCACGTACTTGGCACCCGTCGTGTAAGTGGGAAGTGAGATCCTAGGCTGCTTCACCATATGGCTCCTCTGCTACATATGTTACTTTAGCCTGAGACCATAACGGTGCGCCATGCGTCGTGGCTTAGAAGGTTGCAAACTGATGATTTCATTCCCCCTTCGCAGTCAGTCTAAGGTATGTTTGGGTGGAGTGGCCGACTGGTGGTCTGAGAATTTGGCTGCAATGGCTTCTCCTTGATTCGGCCTCGAGTATTCTTACGTGTGCGAGGTGTAAGCCGCTCATCCCCTATGGTGCTCGTGTTTTGGGGTATGAGGTCCTGTATGTGGCACGCGTGGATGAAGTTATTAGGTAAGTCAGTAGCTACTCCCGAAACAGTCAAGGACCGGCTCAGACAGTGGTTGGGGTTTGGGAATGGGAACAGAGAGTGAGGTTGACGGCTAAATGCATTTTTTCCTCACTGCAAAATAATCTGACGTGCTTGAAAATATTGCGGTTTGCCAAAATCCGTGCTTTGGGTAGCTGCTGACTGGTAGGATAACTCGGATCGCGCAGACAGTCTAATGTGTATTTGTGCAGAATAGTCGAACGGCGGTCTGAGAGTCAGGCTGCAATGGCTTCTTCCTACTACAGCCTCTATGCCACGCCCAATCCGTGGGAGCCGAGCCAGGTGTGGCGACACGCATAAGGCGGCTCTGGACGCACCAGTTACCTGTTCCCCCTCCCACCTTCAGCCTTCTTGACGTAAGTTTGACAGCGGGTGCAGGTGGAGGAGGCGAGAGTGTGGTAGATGCTGTGAAAATCATTTTCCTGCGCCACCTCCCTGTGGGACACACGGTGGACCTTGTCGAAACCAACGCTCAAACTGTCATTGGCCGGTAGGTGGATTTTAGTTGCGTTAAAACGGCTCCCTGGGTCTTAGCGAAATTTCCCTACACAAAAACCTAGTGTATAGAACGTTCATTTTCACCATTGGGGCCGTATTTATTCACAGTGCGCTTTGTCAATGGTAAATATTTTTCAGCTAGCGATCCAGTTCAAAACCTAGCTGCACAGTATTATATTGTAGAACACGGTAAGTTACGAGAAAATGTGCAAAGTCTCTGTTCGCTTATTTCATTTTAACCAGTAACACTTGAGCAGTCAGTAACTTCTATGAATTGTGCGTAAAAGTAGAAAGAAGGTATGAGTATAACGAAGGTGCATCAGGGGGGAGCCAGTTAGGTGGAGTAGTCACCAGCACACACCTGTGAGTCAGTCTGCACTCTGTGTACCCAACCACACGCCCTCGGTAAGTTTCTCCTTTAAAGCCTACCGGGCGAAAATATTTCGACCACTTCTAAGCACATAAAATGAGGCATATCTACAGCAAATACTACTTCAACTGCTACCCCCATTTGTGTCCATGCTTGCTTGGCACCACGAGGTTTGGAGCACAGGTAGTACCAACACTGCATTTTACACAGGCAGGAAATCTACCTTGGTAGTCTACATTCCGTTCGACAGAATGCCGTTCAGTTCTGTTTCATCACGACTTATTGCATTTTCCTGTCCTCACAGATCGATCCCAAGCTGGCTGTACCAAGGAAACCTGCACCCAACCTTTGGGTACGTATTTTCTGATCGCAGACCTGCAACTCTGCATATGTTGCATTTGAAACATTCAGTCCTTCCTCTCCGTCTTTTCGCTTCGTTATACGCTTTCCGCACTTTGTGATGGGTTCCAAATCGGCTGTTGCTTCAAGCTTCAGGTTGCGTGTATATGAGTTCACGATCGTCAGTCAGCTAAGGTGTCTTTGCCCCGTAAACCTCTTACAGATGAAGGGCTCTTTAAGATCTGATTCATCTGACATTTCCATTTTCACGTCCGCTTTTGGCACAAAACCACTTGACCCTATTTTTATAAAATTCGTCATATTTCTCCTCGCGCGCCTGCGTCTGGGAAATCAAACTGTCAGTTTATACCGCACAACCACGAACACAGACATGTGACTATAAAAATTTACATGCAGAGTTTTTCCGGTATATTTTCGGTAAGGATGTCTTGTATGACCACCTAAACAGGACACGGGTAACTGAGCAGTCCACAATACATGTGGCCTTGCATTAAATTCCAAGGAAACTATATTTAGGATTGAGGCGAGGGTTAAGTTCTGGGTTTGATTAAATTTTGAGGGCACCGTTAGAGTTGGGGTTGGCGTAAACTGTAGCGTTTAGGTTTAGGGTAGGGTTAGGGTTAAGATTAAGGGGACGGTTTAGTTTCGTGTTTGGGTGAGTGTAAGGGTTAAGTCATGGGAATAGTTACCCTCCCTGAAATTTGACTGCAAGACCACTTTTTTTAAGCGGGCAGGTAGGTTCTTACGCCCGTGTCCTGTTAGGTGGCCATACAAGGCATCCCTGCCGAGTCCTATACTACCGTCTACGATGCAAGTTCGTTCGAAAATATTATAAAAACTCTGAACTGCCGTTTGCAGATTGGTCTGAGACCCGAAGCCACTCCCGATGATGAGCTGAACGCCACAAAATTGCACGTCTTTGAGATGCGGTGAGGAATTTTTGTTAATGCATGTGTTGGAAGTGAAATTTAATACATTTCTTTACCCTGTAAATTTATCTGGTAGATTTGTAGATTCGGGTATGTGGTTACTGCTGGAATCAATTGCATTTAATTCAAAGGTTTTCATACAGACTAGACCTGAACTGACCGTCCTTTCTTTAACAAAAAGGATTCTTGATTCATTGAATTATTAAAAAAACGACGATATCAAAAAAAGGTAGAATCATATTACCCACAAAGGCAAAGGAGACTCAAGTGACCATTTCTGGTTTATTAGTCCACATCAGCCAGCCTTACCCATCTCCAGGTGTTGCAACGCCTGAGGCTCGAAGCTGTGACCAGTTTTTTTGGAAATTCAACACCCCCCGCATTGAGGCACGCACATTTTGTCCTGTCGGCTGCAATCAGGTATAGTACCAATGGGCTTACTCATCCCGTTGTGGCTCGAGAGTAAAGAATATGTCCCGTAACGCAATCGGGGAGCACCCCAATGCCACTGATCTCCAAAATAACAGATGTTATATTTACGAGCTGATGAAACCAGTTCGTGTGTACTACTTTTAAGAGTCTATGCTTTCAAAAAACCCCATTTTATACCCATTTCTGCTCTTAATTGAGGCAACGTACGAAATATGTATTCCCATATGTACGATAGCAAAAATACATAGCGAGGGAACATACTTGTAAGTGGGTCGAGTCGGAATTGACTGTGGACTTGATACGCTTCCTCAACGAAATGTCGGTCTCACAGTCTTCGAGGTATCGCTCCACCAGCTTTTGGTCACAGTCCAATTCGGCCTTGATGGAGGTCAGTTGATTTGACTTCAGAAATATTTCATCCTGCAGGTAAGGATAACATTGGGACTGTTAAACAGTCTGTATGAACAAGAAGGCTCAAATTCCTATTCCGAGAACTCTGCAAACCACACAAAGAGGTTCTGTTGAGGGAGTTCCCACTCTATCTTCCTAGAATGCTGTCTACAAAGTTCGCGACCGTAAGGGCCCACCTACGAATTCTTACCAATAACCAAAGATCTAAGGCTTCCAGAGCGAGTGGGCAATTTGGTTCATCAATGCAAAATTACGTTTGCATAAATAATTTGGAGACTGACAGTGGGTTCAATTAGCTGGGTGTGAGTTCTCTTTCGAGGGAGACGTACAAAATGTTTGCACAAAAGTCCCACCTAACGCAAAGCCTCGGATTCCAGATCAGTTCAAATACTACAGTTTGGTAGGAGAGAACTACGTGGTAGTTGAGAGTCAGGAAAATAGTTGGGGGCATTTAGAAAACTGAATCCATGCTAGGATCCCCCTGGGTATGACTGGAGGCTAAATTGGATTCGTAGTCTCAATTTGACTTCGAAAGCGACACAGTTTTATTTACCCTTGATCAGTGAGTCGGGTTACATTTTTATGCATTTGAAAACCGTCGCC
Organism: Schistocephalus solidus; assembly: GCA_017591395.1. Classification (NCBI taxonomy): domain Eukaryota; kingdom Metazoa; phylum Platyhelminthes; class Cestoda; order Diphyllobothriidea; family Diphyllobothriidae; genus Schistocephalus; species Schistocephalus solidus. Next base: position 155,106 of record WEDG01003133.1, read on the forward strand.
TGCTTCTCTCCTCTGGTACCGACCACATCGAATAAGCATAGGTCAGTCTGAGATTTGGTGCTTTGACGTATGCAATCCATCCAATTAAAGCTGTAGAAGTGTCATGTAGGTTATTAACACAGCATGTAAGACTGTGCGCAAACTCATGCTTGCTATTTTCGATGAACCCGGGTAGGTTTTCTACAGTCTGATTCACGCCAAACAAATCGGACTGATAGCACCTCCATTCCAAAATAATTTTCTTCTGGACATGTTTGCAACTCAGGAAACTCATGTACCAAAAGAAGAATTTCTATTATTGTTTCAATTTTCTCAAAACTCTTCAGTTACTCCTTGTGGCACACATCCACTAAGCTAATCAAAGCACGAGTGAGGCATCCAACCTCCTACTCCAGGAAACGTAGTTAATATAATTCAGCTCGTTTTGCGTGCATTCAGTCCGCAAAGCCTGGATTTTGGGACACAAAACAGAAAAAGCGCATGATTGATGTTATAAGGCCGATTTTGCAAAGCAACTAAAAAAAATTTTGGTATCGAATATGCTGGGTAACGGGCACGCCAAAATTCTTAGTAATGAACGCCGGAATAAAGTTTAATTTTGGAGTCTAGCAGACGCGATTGTGCGGGCGGTGCATTGAAACGGGAATTATAGAGTTAATCATCCTAATCCATCTGAAGGCAAGTTGTTCTGTCAACTTTTAATATACACTTGAAGTCCGTATATGGTAGAGAAACCCCAACAAAAAATATCCAGTCTCGAGTTCGTTGGATTTGTAGTCAGTATACCCGAATAAATATAAATTCCTTGCTAGGCCCTACATGGTACTCGCAAATGTTTGGTAATAAGCCCATTTGAAACGCTACTGTAGGTCTAATTTGCATTTTCAATGAGCTAGAAAAATCCAAATGAGAAAGTATGTATTTGCGTGCAGTTGGCTCCTAGAACTGCTTGTGGAAATACTACGAGCATCTAATCGCATTCCTATCAAACTTTTAATCGAAAGAAACTTGTCTGTGGAATCAAATCCACACAAGACTGAGCCAGAATGAATGAATTTGGTGACACTGTAGGACGAGGATATCTTGGTCAATTTAAGATGGATAGGGGGAGGTTGATGAAGGAAATGCGTTGAAATCGGAAAGAGTGGGATTAACAGAGTCAAAAAAACCACTGTCACCTCCAGAGATCCAAGTCGGTCAACTATTTTCTTCTTCTGCTGCAGTAACTTGCGATTGTCGCTGCCTGTACGCCAGTTTTCCTGCTCTGCTAGCTTTATCAGATGCCGCTGGTTTTCAATTTCCTTGTCGAGTTCAACTCTTAGTTCCTCAGCTTGGCGCCTTTCCGTCTTCACGAGTTCAATATGGTCTCGCAGCTTTCGGTTCTTTTCTCGATAGACGGTAGCTTCGCTGGAAACCTCCTGAATCTTTGCTCTTGACTCAGTCAACTGGTAACAAAAGCAACCACTTGTTAATTGCAGTCATTCCAGTAGTTACTTTTCAATAGGTAATATGCATGGTTTACAAAATTTATTACACTACTGCGAATCGTTTGAACTGATTTTGGTTCGCATTTTAACTCATTTTCTAGCAAAAGCATTAAAATTCGAAGGCATAATTCAAACTACAAGTAAAATAAAACTTCCTTTCCTACAATACACCTTTTATCTAGATGTATAATGGAAACATAGGGCCCTTGATACTGAGTGCCGAAGATTCTCTCCTATCTGCACTCAGAACCTGAGGCTAGCGCTTCAAATAGGCAAACTTTTATTGCGTTGGATTACAGGGTTGTTCCTAGCAGTAACACCATTTTCTTAAGCACGAAATGAGATAGCAATTGTGAACGGTACCTTCGAACTTCAAAGCAGCTGGGTATGATCACAAATAGTAATAAACTACCATATCATTTGTTAACTTTCCAATATTTCTGAAGAGGATATAGGACAATAGGGGATTTTAGTTATCCAGTTTGTAACCCTCTTTCCGGGCCACTGAATTGCGTTCTTCAACACACCCCGATCCGTAAACGCAGTTCTCACGTGACTTTTCAGAATCCCCATCGCAGACTATAATCGTTTGTTCCAGTATCTGGGGCTTTACAACCTGGCTAATCATAGCCAGTTCATATTTAAATTTAAACTCAAGCTGTAGTCCATCAGAGATGATCAGACCTAAGTTTGCTATATTTGGTCATGATTTCTGAAAAGAGTTTTCCTAAAAACTGAAACCGAACCACATAACTTTATTCTATATCCGTTCGGGTCGACTTGATGATGATTCAGAGCTCCGGTGATTAATTGGAGTCTTGCTAAAGACCAAAGCACGCGATTCTGACCAGACACCTACACATTTGACTAATTTGACCATCGAAACGAATAAAATAACAACCTGTATAATGGCCTCTAGAAATTGAGAAAATTACAGGTGATATCTTCTCATGCCCACTACTCATCTCCCTACTCTTATGTTTGCTGTTCAAACCACATGTAATAGTGGTCAACTGCGCTGGAATTATTGGCGGTGAGCTTTTAACTTATCTACCTGTAACAAAATTTTACTGGCAGTATCTTCTGCCGACCTTCTTATACGGCAGAACGCAGTGTGTTCCAAAGTAGCTGGTACCACAGAAAACAGTTCAAAACACGTTTTCACGAACAACTGAAAATTGATTCACACTAACCCTCTTTCCTCGCTCTGCCACGATCAGAGAACTTAACTAATCGGTGCCTCAAGTCCAATCCTGCAGGTACACCCTACCCGAACCTAAGGAGAGCGGAATAAAAATCCTTGACGTGTAATGCTTTAATCCATGTACATTGATATTTATAGTAGCATTGGTAGTCAGACAACTGAAATTTTGAAAAAATGAACGGAATATATTGCGAATACTCGCAGTTGCCAATCATCTAACGCAAAAATATGGAGAAATGACCCGTCATTTAAGCTCCTGCTTGGTCTCCTTAAAGTTTTTGTTGTCTTCGTCGTTGAGGTAGCCCATTTTGCCGTTTGACACATATTTTATGTTAAATTTAGAAGAAGCCTCAAAAGCCATTCAGGTATGTTCCTCCAGCTCTTTGACCCGTTCGAACCTGACCGGGAGGCATTTTGGGAAAGCGAATGGATTTACTGGCGGTTCAAGGCCGTCTGGTTATTCTCACGCCATTGGACTCAGGGCTATTATGTGGAACTGTAAACTTGCTGGATGCCACTTCGAATGCCTACTTATTGGATTACGGTTCGCCTATTTCGCGGCCAGCCTTCACTGCCATCACCTCCACGCGTCGGAAGGAAAGCAGCCGAAGTAAGGGGGAAAGCAGTATTTCCGGATTACTTTTATATCTACCATTAAACCTTCCTACCATCTGGGCTAATTCGAGCACTCCCCCCGGTACTTAGAGTATTATGCTGTTTTGGCGTTGTATACACAAGCACTCAAAAGGAAGACCAGAACTGATGCGTCTACAGTGCGGGGGGCGTTGCTCTAGTTATGGCCCCCTTATTGATAAGGCATTATAAGATGTTACTATAAGCTGCTTCGCAATAGCCTGCTTCAGCTCTCGTGGAGTGGTGAATGTAACAAAACGGAAGATTTGTTTAAGTTTGTGTTGATAAAATCGTTGTTTACCTTTCCTGGGGAAAAATACAACCCTTCATTTGCATCGGCTGCAACCCGCAGATGTCGAAAGTGACTACAGGTGTAGCATCAAACCGATATTATGTTTGTTTACAAAATGGGTTGCTATGCCCAGTAACCAAAATTATCAAAGGTTTATAATAATATAACAGACTACATTTACATTTGATTGGGTTAAAGCGGCTAGTAATAAGCGAGATGAAATTCAACTACATTCGGATATAGTAGAATCAGCCACAGTAGACTATAAAGGTATTAATTATAGTTGCGTAACTAAATACTAGTATCTACATGCCACCTGTTTTTATATTTTCTGACATTCGCTTTCAGCTTGTAGGGTTCCGAAAAACTGTAAATCGGCGTAGTTTGTGAATATACGAACGCGAAGCTAAAAGCTATTTAAGGAGTCTTTGCTAGGACTCTTTGTACATGCACACATGCTTGGAATATCTATTAAACGCTAACTTTGATAATTTTTATGCATGCAATTTTACGGTAAAATGGGGGTTGCTTTTAAGTTTGACGAAATATCACCTACCAGTTCCAGAAGCTTTGCATTTTCTTTGGAGGCAGTAGGAAATGCAAGCGATGCTTGCCATCCTGCCTCCTCTAGCGCCTTGCGCAATAAGTCGTTGTCCATTCTGTAGGTGAAGGAACCTGCCTGACGTGACAGTGTCGTGCTTAAAATAATCGATAATTTTGAAGATCACAAGCGGGTGGCCTTGGCCATTTGACTATTCCTAGTGGCTAGCGGCAAACCCGTTTTTTTAAACCAGATAGAGCAAGATGCGCGACGCTTCGGGAAAGTTGGATGCGGAACATTGTATGGTGCTATCTTTATCGTGGTTTCTTCCTAGCGTGGAACCTTGAACTACCTCCCTTTCAGCGCTGGAATCTGCCATTCTTTCCTCTCAAACACAAAGGTTTTCATGAATATTCAGTGAACAACAGGGTAAACCTCTACCAGGGCTGCAAGGTCCTTCGTGTCCATTAGAATATATTTTTGTTTATTCTGGAAATCCTCCGGGCGGAGGCATACTTATTTTGATCATTGGAGTTCAATTTTGGATAATTAAATTGAAGCGCCCTTGCCCGAAGAGAAGGTTACCACTCATATTAAAACAGCTATATAAAGTACGTTAAGACAGATTCAAGAAGCGCTAGCCAGTCTGGTACGCCGAAGATGTGCATGCTTAAGTGGTGACAACGCAGCAATCGTATCGAGCGACAACGATGCGAATATGTCGATAGCGAGAAGTTCAGGCAAAAGCAAGGAAAATTCCGCTAAATTGTTATGTTCTACGTGTTTATAGCTGGAAGAGATTTCTCTGAAAGGGCAGGCAGCAGCGCTCAGTGAACTCAATAAGTAAAGCTACTGAGCAGTTGCTCGTAGATTGGCATCAATCATTAATAACCAGAAACGGTTTGCCGGAGATCTTAATTGACTCATTAGAATAGTATATCGATCCCTGACCGTTGCAGATAAGAACAGCAGGTGTCTGCAATATTTTATTAAAGGAATGGAGTCAGCGGACCCATCTCATTCAGTAATCTTGCATCCTCTGGAAGAGCTTCAAGGGGCAATAAAGCGGGCATACCGCATAATGCGTGCGGACGCTCCATATTACCACAGTACAAATCTCATGGGATGAGCAGTTTTGCAACTGGACACTGTTTTCGGCGTTTGGACGTGTTTGCGTCATTGATGCTTCCAAGCTTCCAACTGTGAAATTCTACTTCATAGAGATAGCAAAACCAAAATATCCCCGATAACTTGTTTCTCACTGACTCACAGAGTGAACTGAGTTAGGTTGGGTGAATCTGGGTGGAACCAGTCGTAAAGTGACGCTTTTAGTGGCAACATCGCTGCGAGTACGTCGCTGTTTTATTTAATATTGGTATGCCTGAACTTTTTTAAATCACCAAATTAACCGATCCCCACACCATTACAGTCAACATATGGATGTCTTGCATCCAAACGCATAGGTTTCGATTTCGTCAGCTCCCTTATTCCCATGACGTCAGGTCGGAGGTTAACGCTTGTTGGATTGGACTATGTAACCAAGTGGGCTGAGGCGGTGCCACTACTACGACAAGACGCTGTATCCGTGGTGACTGCACCATGCAATGAGTAAGTTTGTAATTTCAGCGCGACTCAATCGACCGAGTACGACTAGTGGGCTAAATTTTTATAGAAAACTGGTTAACGACGCTGGCGCTCGTCTCCAAATTTACGAGAGACGTACATTTCTGACGCACCCCGAGGAGATAGATCGGGTTGAACAGACCAACTATACTCGGAACCAACTCATGGATGCCTTTCCAGAGGACCGCAACCATCATGACTGAGAGAGGCGCATGCCTTCCGTGATTATGGCCTACCGCACATCCATATAAAATGCCATCTGTTGCGCCCCGTTTTATGTGAACCGGATGTTATTGCCCTTTATCAGTATCCTCGCATTTTTCCTTATCGACCGTCCGCTCATCGGACACCTACATACTACAAATTCACTAGCTCTTATAACTCACATATAACCTCACCAGTACAAAATTGAACTCTGTAATTGAGCGCTAGAGAGCTTATTTCGACCACCAGGTACACGGCACCTCATACCAGGAAGAATTGTTAGCCTGGCAATTCAGACCAAGCCTCCCTATGCACGTCTAAAATATACTTTAACATTAGGAAGGACCTTTCAAACTTGCCGACACCCTCCACGATGCCTTACTACTACACGGACCAACACTTCGATGGATTAAAGCTGTATCTGGAGATTATCCTCTGCCAACGTTGAGACAACGCCCATGCTACCTTTGTGCGTGATGCCGGTGCCTACTCAGGAGGTTAAACTTGGCGACATAGAACTGAAAAACCCTGTGGGCATAGTTCACACGGAGGAGGGGAGCGTGTTGTGGATAGCGTGTTTAAGGTGACAAGAGAAAGGTGCGTGATTTTTTGAGAATGCGAGGAGTGGAATTGTGTGTAACGCTTTCCTTGTTTGGTGACCTGTCTTGAGGGACGTTGAATCACCGTACTCTCCTATGCCGGAATCTGTAGATCGGTTCTCTGCAAAACACGAACGTACATGTATTGAGAATATTCAATGATGCGCTGTCTATACTTCTATCAACGATAGAAGATCTTTCCTGTACCTTATGAAATATATAGTGAATCCTTGTTGGACTTTGCTACTCCAGCATATGTATTTTTATCATGGATAGTTTCCGAAATCGTTAACGATGAAGTAGACGTGTTCCTGCCCAAAGTAACTGTAAACAGGAGACGATGGATCCGGAAAGCGTTATGCAGTCTGTTCATTCAGAAGAGGCTTGTGAATGCAAGAGAGAAGAAGAGTATGGAAATTGCAATCAGTTAGCATTCACCTTGACGTAAAATAATCGAGGATGCAATGACGTCGGCAGAAAAAACGCTAGACTGGATCCTGCACACGCGGTGCAAGTGAGCGGAGAGCCAAAATACGCAGCCAAAATACCTAAATGCCGGTGCAATCTTCCTTCACATCTGTGTTAGCCATTAAGTAGTTTGTTGGTAAATTGACAGTTACCTATAGTACAACTCAGAAAATGCACACTTCTGAACCTGCCGCTACACGGGTTCGCACAGTTTTTACACTTGCAATCTAAAATAGATAATTTAAAAAAAATTATCGTTTATTTACTATGTCCAATAAGACTGAATGAATTTTTACCGCATATTACTGCCGATTGTAAAATAAAAGCAATTTATGCCCCAGATGTTTTTTTTGCGTTTCCAGCATCAGCTGATCAGGATTATTAGCTTTGTATAACTTATCATACTGTAAAACTAAAGTTCTATTTACTGTATCCACTTACACTGCATTTATTATGTGCATGTTTCTAGTTCTTACATAAAACACAAACATACCGAACATTTGCATCAGTATTTACGTTTATAGAGGTTACTTTTAATGCTACTGTATCTAAATCATTTGATCGTTAAATGCAGAAAAAAATCGAAGGTAAAAAATTTCCAGTGTCCCATTAAAAATGCGTTTACGTGAATACAACGTCGCCAAGCAGACATGTGCTGGTACAAGGTGGTGGAGGGTAGACGTGCATATATCCTAATTTTGTGTGGTATCTTACTCTATGTACTTTATAATAGAGTATTGCATATGTTTACTTTAACCTGGAAATTTCCAAGCGTCATGTAAATTCGACAATCAATTTTTAACTGAACTGAAATGTTTTGAGGAAACATTTAGTGTTTGACATAAGAAGATAGGTATTTATCGGCCATTTTTCATCGTAGGTCCAACATTCGGATAGTTTTAAAATTTGCGGGTCTAGGACCACAACCTCACGGATTTCGGAACATAACTATATTTATTTTTTTGGTATATCGTAGGCCTGTAGTATGTTAGCTCGTTGATTTCCATATTCTAATGGTTTCGCCTAAAGGGAACAAGTACTCGTGCCTTATAAATGTGTTCTGTGTTTAAGTTGTGCTTATGGATCCGATTAGCTACCTTCGATTTAATGGTTTGTTACACCATTCGGGAAGTTAGTCAGAACGAGCTTCTGATTGACCAGCTTTAACACAATTATATTTGTATTCTTGACATTTAATAATCTTGACGGCTTGATCAGGTATTGTCAAGAAGTCCCATTAGCCTGGTTAAAACTAAAGTAATTGAATTAAATTTTCCTCCCACATGGAAGTGACAGATACCACACTGGAAGGATCGAAGGTACAAACGTTATAAGTTGACTCGAAGTCCCTTTCGCTTACTAAAAGTTCGGCACGCTTTTTAGGGGTTGACTTGCCTCAGTAGCTATTTGTGCCAAGTATTGATTAAAGAAGCAAGTTGTATTGGAGACCAATTCCCTGTAGTCATTCTACTGGTATAACACGATGACCAGACACAGTATATATTTACGGCACTGCCAAAAATATGCGAGGCTTGGAAAAACAGTGTGAAAGGCTGTCCTCTGGTGAGTTTTGTTCTATGAATAGAAACCCAAAAAGCGTTACAAAATTCACTTCAGCACTGGCCAAATCATGAATACCACAGTTAATTGGGTTCTCTGACTCCATAAAACTATATGACTTTCATTTAGTCAATCGCAAGTCCCTACTTCTGACAGATAATTAAAGCGTTCAAACAAGTCTTCCCGGATAGGTTTTTGCTCTCACGAATTCCATTTACTGAGGTTTTTGCTTATGTCTGTGGTGAGGCCGGCCAATTCAGTTCCGTGAAATGATGCACGAAAGGCATGATCTGGTCATCTGTTTTAAGGTTACTATATCGCTTTCAGGCAAGAATTCAAACAAAAATCGACAAATCATCCTTTACAATCAATTTTCGCTAAGAGGGTTGTGTCTTCTTAAGAATTGGCTTATTTAGGACCTCTCCTAACCATTGGCTGACATATGAAATTTCGTAAAATGCTGCATGATGGTACGATTTGGTCATCTGATTTGATGTTACTATATCGCTTTCACTAATTTAATTACAAGTTCAACATGAAATTCAACAAATCAGGTGATTAAAGAAATTTTTCCTGCCGGGTTTGTGTCTTCTAAATAACGCAATTAGTCAGGACTCCCGAGAACATGGCCTGGCAACTGCAAGTCCATTAAAGTTAATCAGAGCCCCAAATTTATCCTTCATGCTGTGCTCTGTTGAGTATCATTTACAAACGTTGCTAAAAGCGTTCTCACGTGGAGGCCAATTACGCAGATAGGACGAAATTTTATCTCACGCTGGAATTCTGGTTCATGATCTCTGTCAAATGCATTCTCATCGACTCTCGAAAGAATTAAAAAGTGTCATTAGGGCGGCCATTAAAAATTGCATTCAGTTGTTTTTGCGCTCTCCGGTTTCTGGCGCATTTTTCCTACATTCCGGCACCGTTCACACCAGTGCCAACAATGTTTTAAAAACATTTGACTGAGGAAAATATACCAGCTGTGAAATAAATTCTCCTTACATGTTGTAGTTTCGTTGATGGACGCTCACCAATCGTTAACGGAACTAACTCGTTTCGTTCTGTCCTGCGTCCCACTCTCGAGCCCCGCCAGCAGCCATACAGTGACTAGTGTCATGGGCAGACGAATATTTCCAGCACGGACAAGTGAAACTGGAATGGCAATTTCTGGCTCATTAACCATCATCAGCCACTCATACACAACTTCAGGTGGTGAACCACCTGAGGCTTTAACGCGCGACCTGTTGCAGAGAATTCCAATGCTCAAACCATTGAGCCACTTGCTCGTTGTCTTTTTGTGGGTTTTTGGATACGAGGCAGCGTTCAGTTGTCATGGCGAACTTTTCTTCTCGCTAACTCACCACAAAATTAGATCCACAGTTTGTTTGGAGAAAGGATTGTGGTAGAACAAGGAAAGGCCAAGTAACTATGATCGAAGACTGTAGAGATGGATATTCCATCTGTGCCATAACCGCAGAAAGATGATTACTTTGTGCGAGCCTTAAGAAACTGTGTACCCTGGATCAGCAGCCTATAAGTGTTACGGATAAATATCACGGAGACAGAAATGACCACTTCTGCCTTAGTAATCATCGATAGCCAGTGATTCCAAAAGCTCAGGTGTTAATACATTGCAGATTGAAGTCGTATCTATTGAATTCTCCAGCATTTAGGCCCAGCGATTGAGTGACTTGGACGCTCTGTCAACAGAAGTTAAAAATCTGCTGTCATATGATTGCATTTTTCCTAACTTCGCTAAATACACGTCACAAATGGAAATATCGGAAATGCATCTTGCTGTCGGAAAAACCAGGTTAGACCAATGAACGTAACTTTTTTCTCTCAATAGACTAAAGATTGAGTCCAGTTACCTAAGTAGATAAAACGTTGGACCCAAATTCCCAGCTACCCACTAGAAACAAATTCAACCCTCGGGTACACCAATAGCTGCGATTAAAGTTTTGCAGATAGATCAGTATTGCTAAGCCATTAGTGGTCATTTTAGGGGCTGTACGTTTTGGAAACAGCATTCACTAAGTGCCCGACGATACGCGGTAAGTTCAATATGCGCCGGACCTGCATACGCATGAAAACAGCCTTGAGATGTAAGTTGCTACCACATGAAATGTTAACGAAGCTTCTAAAATGTGTTTTCGATTGGAAAAGCTTATTGAAGGAAGGCTGTCAGGTTAATTATAGTGCAGCATAATCCCAACATACTTCATGCATCTCAAGATGTTGGCTTTAAATGAGCTCCTTTACGGTCGTTTACAAAACCGTTTTTTTTAAATTAGATTTAATCAATAGGCATTATAAACATTGATTATGGAAGGTGTTAAGATTTATATTCTATTTTATGCTTTGTTGTACTTATTTGGTTGCAAATTACCTCCTTTCTAACTTAGATATTTAAAGAAAGGGTATCGTTTGGTTTAAAATATTCATCAAACACCGAATAATTTTAACCACTACCTGCTGTTACATTTGCATTCAGGGTTTCCAATCTCCAAGCCCTAGATTTTATGAGCATGAAGAATAATAAATTTCTATGCGTTATTAAGAAGATTTCATATACGGCCATAAAATTTTGCAGAAGATATTGAACACGTTATGTACTTGAGAAGCAGCATTTATAAGCGGATGGATACGATTTTTTATGGTTGAAAATATTAGAGGCTCAAAAACCTCATAAGGCGAAATTTTTTAAAAACAGGAAGACACTTTATTCAAGCGTACAATTTCAAGACAAATTTATTTTCGACCACAAAAGTACAAGAAATAAAATTTTTGTGCTTGTTTTACAAGAAACGATATTTAAAATTATATGGGCATCCGAAATAAATGGGAACGATTTATACTACGTAAATTGCCATTTTAACATAGTGTAATTTTTGCGGTTGGCCAAAAGTAAACTCGTTTAACTGACGCATCATGATGGGACGGAAATATAATGGGATTATGCTGACGGATAACTAATATTAAAACTCTGCTTCAGGAATCGTTTCTTATCAAAAACACCTTTCAGAATTTTGATAAAAATATCAGGAGCTAGCATATCTTTTGCAATTCAACTGATGAAGGGTATATACTCTTATTGCCAGAGGTCGCCTTTCCATCTTCAACCGAGACTGCCATTTTCCATCCTCCAGTTAAGCCAGATGAGCGAAGAGTATGGTCTGGTTTCGGGAGAAAACGAAGCAAGTAAACATCCATTGGTATGAGAGAGAGAGAGAAGATTGAAGACGTCTCAGATTCAAACTTTAATTTAGTTGCTTTCTAGTGACCCGGCCCCTTCTAGACTACGACCAGGGATGGCGATATCTGGGGCTTGACTTCCAAGTTGGATGTGCAAACGGTTCGCGACAGTACAGAGCTCTTTTACACTAACTGTAGGATAACTGTTTTCTTCTACTCAGATTTCTTTGAATCACCAAGTCACACGGCCGGGTGATCGTCAATCAGGTAGGCTTCTATAAAGTAACGAGGTTTGGCCATTTTCCTCTTAATTTTAGGGATTAGACCTGTCGGACGTAGTTGCGCAGGTATACGAAGCCAACACCGAGAGAACTACCTGTCAGTCAAAAGAGACTGAAATCGCCATTTTAGGATTGTTGGCGGTTGGCGAAAGAATTTTCTGTAATTAAGTGAAAGTCATCTGTAGTACGCGGGTGTCCATATTTCCATGTCAGATTTTTTTGCCATCCTCAGTCAATGATACCTCAATTCATGTTGGATCGCCGCTTTTAAAGGTCTCCAAATTCCAAGACCCGGAAACGCATGGCCAGGTGAAACGCCCCTGTTTCGGCCTGAACTCAGGGGAGAGTAGTAAACACCACTGCTTAGTTACTTTGCATAGCCCCAATTAAAACCGTCCGAGAGTGAACCTGCGCCTAGGCATTTAATTAATGTCAACCGGGTTCAGGTCAGACCTAGGGTTTGGATTGATGGTGACAACCTGCAAGCTATAAACAGTCGTTACCGTTTTGTCCACCTTTAACGGCAACTTGTCTCAATCCAATCACTTTCCGTTAGTGAATAGCACCTTGATAATGGTGGCAAGGAAGGAAACGATGGTTATCTTCCCAAACATGCTTCCAGTTTCGTGCTCAAACGCAACGCATTGCGGGCGGGGAAAATTTTGCATTTCCTTGCTCCATCCCTGGGAATATTTAACTTACACATGCTCTATTTTTTTAAATAGCCCAGTTTTGCACGATGGAAATTTGAAAGGGACAAGCATTTGGAAAAGACACCGATAAGGAGAATAAGCATCATGGAGGTGCCCTGGATTGTTGCACTTGCTACAAGAAACTCTTAAACAGGTGCATAGTATATACCTATGACATTGAAGTGAAAAGGGCAGATTTAAAATGTGGTTGAATAGGACATTTTGAACTGTGCACAATGATTGCTTCCAGCGGACACATGCTGATTAATGTAATTGCGAGAAGTGCACTTAAATAAAGGTCTCCCCAGAAGCGAATCACAGCTTTCCACCACCATCATTATTATTTCCTGTTGAATTAATCTTGCATAGCCCTTTTTGCTTGATAGCCTATTTGGACGGTCTTGTCATGGTTATTGCGCGCCCACTGTAGACTAAGTGTGCAAATGAACAACTCCAAGTCGCAAACCAAGGAAGTAGCTGACCATAAAGTACTTAAGGACAGCCTTTGGGTATTTTTCAATGTAAATCGCCTTCTGGATGCAGGATGTTATCTGGACAGAATCACGACTGAGAGACTGGAAAGAAGAAGTAAATGCTCGTTCTTTTGAGAAAATTCAGAAACGAAGTGATGAATCGAGCAAAAAATAGTAGGCACTATTAACCATGGGTTATTATTTGTTTTTCATTCTAAGGAATTGTAGGAGCTGGCGAGTAAGCAGTGAAAGGCAGGGGCAAGCGAATTGGTGATAAGGAGGAAATGTGAAAGCAATCTTACCTCGTAAATAAGTAACTGAAAGTGGCACTTAGTTTTCAAACGGAAGTTAAAGATACATATTGCTAGTGCCAAATTATCAACCTTTTTCAGCTGAGTGAATTCTGACAAGGATTGTTTCCCAAAGTTGTGGGCGTTTACGGATGTATTCGCCATGGAAACAGTTAACTTCGACTTATACTAATAACACAGGATAAATCGGAAAAGAAGCGTGTGTACGCCGCCTATCGTATAGGCACTAGTTTATTCGTTTTAACTTCTCTATGCCTCTGTAATCCTCGGCGGCCTTTAAGGCATCACTCTCGTGAAGCATTGCACTAGTCTTCCCGCTTCAGACAAGTTACAATTGAAGGATGGAGCTTGAAGTCTCGTTTGGCTTGGTGTCTTACAGAAGTGCGCGCCAACATTGCATTATAATCACTTACCAAGACTGCTAGGCGACGAGCAACTCAGCTAATTGCTCAAACGCATTCAATATATGATTTTCAGGAAATCACGTCAGCCCTGTTCAAACGAAGTTCTCACGTTAAAGCCTTGCATACTCACATTCGCAGGACTCCTTAATTCCTAATCCGGAGTTGGGCACGGTTTTCTCTAGCTGTTCTCTAGCTGCTGTTGCTGAGAAATTCGTTGATATTTGATATTCACTGTGCTACGTTTTCCTCCCAGATTAAACAACTAAATTTTTGTATTTCTTTTCGGTTTTATTCAAGAGATATTTTGAAACGGGTTTTTAATACCATCAATTAAGCTTTCTGATGGTTCCTCCAGCTATCAGCCCATCTCCTTTATTTCCAGTGGGACCTTTTATAGAGTCGCCTTTCTGAGTCAGTCTGATTCTGCATTTCCCCTGTTCTCGCGGCTGTAAGATTATTTAGTAAGGCAGAATGCACAGGGATATAGGGTCGTTTCATTTCTGATAAGTTACCTGCGGTGTCATCTTAATTATTATCGACAAAACATGCTATATTTTAATTGAAATCCAAGGCCTTTCTTGACACACTTTCTGTCATTTCTGAGGCAATGTGCCTTCATAGTGACCCTGGCGTAAAATATTATCTTCATAGAAGAAAGTTTCATAGGGTATTTATATTTCTACATTTCATCTTATTCAGATGCTCTGACTACTGAAACGTTTAACCACCCTCAAAGGAAAATCCTTCTCTTAGTTCTCGTTATAGAAAATGAGATTTTTCCCTTACTGAACCTCAATGGGTTAATCGAAACCTGGACGAGAACAGGCATAAAAGAAAACACATGAAGACATTATAGTGAATCTGCTAACTCGTATCATATGCCTTAATTTAAGAAACGTCTCTTATCGCGCGAAAACTGGCTCAATTATATTGACCAAAATCCCTTATTAATAATGAATGACTTTAAATGAAATTAATGCACGATAAATGACCTTTTTAAGAAATTGAAAATGACCACATCTCAAAAATCGCGTCAAACGACAAACCTTGCACACCAAGTCTGTTTATGCAAACAACTGAGTAAAGGAAACAAACCAAGTAGAATTTCGTGTGAAAATAGTTTTATAAAGAACTATGAAAGTAAATGTACTTTGAAGTTTAAGTGTAGTGCCAGGTGTAGTGGTTAGCTAACAGCCTACGGTTTGAGTATTGATATCAAAACAGTTTCGTGAGATTTGGCTGTATTTTTCCGTTTTTACCTTGTTAGCGGTGCGGTTGACTAAGACAAACGGGGTTTCCTTTGACTTCGCCGACTCTGGCGTCAGAGGAATAGTTCAAATTTTGAGATGGTGGTCAGTGAATAATAAAATTGAAAAGTATTGGAACATGCGATCATAGACATATCATTTTGCGAGTGGCTGAAATCCCCATGAGAGAGCTCAGAAGATAAGTTGGCGAGCATATGTGTGTTTTTGTGTGTGGCAAGAGGAGATTTCTGGCACAAACTTGTTGTGTTCTTTTTAGTCACGACGGGTTGCATTGAGTTTGCAATGTGCCCTCGAATAGTCGGTGAATACGTGACGGTTTTCAGCATTCCCAATTGCCTGCCCAAAAAGGTATATTCGGTGCTACATGTATATCAAATCCTTCAACCTAAGATATTCCTTTGAAAACATTTGCCAAATAAGTGAATTCTTTCACATGCTTCCTAATGCACATGGGTTTTCAAGTCATATTTTCAGACTCACTTCAATATGAAACCACATCACCACGAAAAGTTAACGTCCACAACGAAAGACGCAGAACATGCCTGTATCGAGTCAGAACCTCTAATAGGGTCACTGGATTGATGGTGACAACCTGCTGACGTTTGCTTACGTACTTTAACTTTTTTGCGCAGCTAGGTCTAGGTAAAAATTAGAGCATTCGCTATAGTATACTTTTCCCTGTTGTAAACGAAAAATTGTACTTTATCTTTATATTGGAGCTTTTTTCGTTTTATTTGCTTACATTTGATCGCTATTCTACGATTTTAAATGTCCAACAGAGTGACCACTTACATACTAAAGTAATGCTAAATCTGCTAAGCTTCTGCCCCTTTCCTTTACGCGTAAAAGGAAATTAGACAATCCAAAACGTATTTAAACGTATTTAAAGGTATATTTAAACGTATTTAAAGGTATATTTAAACGTATTTAAACGCCGTATTTAAACGTTTTTAAAAGTTAACATAGCCACTTGCACAGGAAAATTTCGGAACGTTAAAACAAAGGATTGCATTTAGGGGATGTTGCTGCGTTTTCGGGCAGGAAATCACAGAGCTTTGCAAATCCAACATTTTACAACCGAAAAAACATTTTTATCTAAAAATAACCTGCTTGTCTACATCCTGCTTCGTCTGATTTCTGTGAAGCAAAACACTGACTTGTCAAGTGAGGCAAGTCCCATTAAGCAAAACTCTTGTGTTTAGATTACGCGTCGCTCATACAAAAACACACATGGACGCACAATCTTAGTCTAGCACAACTACTAACGTAGATTTCAACTGTATTTAAACGTGCAGTTCCTATTTAACAACAACTTGTACAGACAGCTGGACGGAGTGGCTATGGGCTCACCCCTTGGCCCACTTCTAGCGAATATTTTCATGGACGAGCTGGAAGCTTTACAGCTTCGTCCACAGCTTAGTCGTCTAAGATATTATGGGCGCTACGTGGATGATATATTTGCGGTTGCATCTGAGCAAACGGACATTTCATCTGTAATGGATACATTAAATCAAGCGCACCCGTCAATCAAATTTACACTGGAAGGGGAGCAATCCAGATCGCTCCTTTTCCTGGACGGGCTTCTGAGAAGAAGGCCTGACGGGAGTATTTGACGTCGTATCCATCGTAAGAAGACATGATCTGGACAATTCACCCACTCTGGGAGTTTTGTACCGCTGAACTTTAAGCGTAATTCAGTGCGCTGTCTGATGCAAAGGGCGAAAAGGATCTGCTCGGCCGATAGAATTGACGAAGAGCTTATGGTTGTAGAAAGCAATTTTCGATAGAATGGATATCCAAATATATTTATTGCTAAAAATATGACCGAAAGACTACCAAAGCCACCGGTGCTAACGGCAAGCAAGAAACAACTATTCATCAGGGTTCCATTTCAAGGGGACGCAGCAAGTGAACTCTTACGAAGGTGCCTAAGCCAAGCTGTGTCAAGCACCTTTCCAGCAGTCGAGGCCCATTTGCCTTTCTCGACTTCTCCCATCTATACGGAGAGGGCAAGGACAAACTGCCAGCTCAGACCACCTCAATGTGCATTTATTCTTTCACCTGCTCCTGTGGGGCAGAATATTTTAGTCGCACGAGCCGGCGTTTGTCCAAAAGAGTATGAGAACACCTTCCAGTCTGGTTACGAAAGGAGCAGATAAAGAACATAAAAAGTTCTATCCACGCGCATGTGGTAGACACAGGCCATCGTGTAGATGCCAAAGAGGCCTTACG
The DNA here is from genome assembly GCA_017591395.1 of Schistocephalus solidus. Classification (NCBI taxonomy): domain Eukaryota; kingdom Metazoa; phylum Platyhelminthes; class Cestoda; order Diphyllobothriidea; family Diphyllobothriidae; genus Schistocephalus; species Schistocephalus solidus. The sequence continues at coordinate 172,573 of WEDG01003133.1, forward strand.
GGTAATTTACAAGGTCCCCTCAACCTATTCAAAATTCCTTGGACAGCGGCTGTTGGCTACGGCAGAAGCAGCTGCAATCAGGCTGTGCAAACCGGTCCTGTGCGCTCAAAAGAACTTTATACAGGCACCGCAATTACAGTGGCCGAAAGCCACTAATTTAGCCGCCCGCATCTAATTATCTGTCCCGGTGGCCGCCATTCCTCTGACCATGATCAGAAAACGGACCGCAATTTGTTTCTTTCCCCCTCCCTCCCCCCACCCTGACAACCATACAATTGGTTCTCATTACCCGCATATTTGATTTAGTTACACGGTAATATAAATGTAAAGGCCTGATAAGAATTTCTCGAAAGCTAACGTATGCTCGCCAAATTGTCTTTTGTATTTAAACTGTATGCAAAATGGACATTTTACGGAACAGGCTCATGCAAATAACTTACACAACATTTTATGTGCTTAAAATTAATATTCACAAATTCCGTTTACTGAGCTTTATGAGTTAGCACAATTCCTGTACGCTATTCAGCAACCACTTTAGCTAGTAGCTAGGTTATCTTGGGTCACTTTGCGAACTCACCGGATTCCAAGGCCTGAGGAAACCACCCAATGCAAGGGCCCACGCTTACCGGGTTTATTTCTAACTAACATTTTCTTCACGTACATTGATGCCCTACCATATCGATTGGCAGTTCGTTGAGCAGCAAAGAATTTCATCGTGATCGTTTTTGGCCAAACTTACACATGGGCATAGAACAAATTTTATAAGTGTCCATTGTTAAACCATCCGAAAATATTGGCCATTGTTGCCATCCATACGAGCACAGCGTACAAGAGCCGACCGAACCTTCACGATAAGATTTCACATCTCGCTTGTGTGTTGCGTTCATGTACGTGCAAAGGAAATCACACAGAACACGACGACAGCTCGACCGTCGTTACCGACGATGTGAATTGGGTGTCCCACAACAACGTAGACGCAGAGATGTTGATGTACTTGTAAATTGTTTTATAATTATAGTAGACTTGCGCAGCACCTACCGCACTCTCTCTCTCACTCTCTCTTTCTCTCTTCCCTCGCCTTCCGGAACCCAGTCTCGAGGACCAGAGGAGGAAGAGGACGCAGGCAGTTAGCACAGCTTGACAGGTGCGTATCCTCAGTAACACTTGATAGGGCCCTCCTTGCTGGTCCGACGCATCTACCGCAATGTCCATTGTTGAGGAGCTCCTACATTCACGTCGCTTTTTCGATAGGCCAGCAGAAATAGTCAGCTGTCTGTCGAATAAAAAGGAAACTAAAAAGGGTTCCTCGAAGACATCATTTAAATGCATCGCAAGTCTCGGTACGTGCCCTCACATTTATTTGAAGGGTGCCAGCATTTGTTACCTATGTTTGGATTTGTGACTGTTCAAGGTAATCCATTGTTTTTTTTTCTGAGGAGTAAATTAAATTGCAATTTTATCTGCAAGGCTTTAATGTGAAGAATGTCGTTAAGGGCTCTCTTGCAGCCTTGGCAAAGACATTTTAAACTGAAACATAATGTGTTCCGTGATTCAGCGAATAAAAGGCAGCGGCGTTCATCCGAAAGATGCTTTTGAAAATAGATGAATGCGGGATCGGTTGATCCCCAGCGTTAACGGAAGCGATCATAAAACTCTCTGCCCACCAGGTCTATAGTGCCTATTTGGGTGTTGCCTTGGAGGAACGAACATAATTTCTTTTCAGCCAATGATGTAAAACATGCACGTCCGTGCCCTTGCAGGAGAATGTACGTTTATATTTCCTGATCTATTTCCCAGAAAATTTAATATACGGACAATTATTATCCTTGTGTTAAAGTACCGACCCTGTCACTGTAGGCTACCACAATTGTCTATTTTCTGTTTCTGCGGCATATCTGTAGATGGGGTAAATTAGGCTTGGATTGCTACTCGAAGATATGGAAATGCTGATGATTTGCGGAGCTCAAGTACAGCAAGTATGCCGTGCCGTTTGGTATCGCATTCTCCACTACAAATATGCTTCTGATTTTAAAGGTTGAAAGTATTTTATCGGCTATTACTGTACTTGGGTCAACAGCAAAGCTGTCGTTGAACTAACTTGTGTGCTGATAAACCCAACCACAGTCTGCGCCGGTTTTCCAAAAACATAAAAGTTCACGAAAATCCAAAAACACCCTTTAACGGCCTCACAGGCGCTGCCACAAAAATCAAAAAAACTGTTCCCCTTATAAATTAGAAGAACAACTGAAAAAGGAGCTTGTGAATTAAGAAGTTGGCTAAAAATGTCAAGTTGTTGAAAAGACCGAACATTACGAATACACATCATGATTTACTATCAGGATTTCAGTTAAAGCATTGTGATACCCAAGAAACTAGTGAACAATAAGTGGAGGTTAGAGAATCATTATATTTACGAACTCATCTATTCCAGTCTCAAGATAATGCTGATGAGGCCCGCGCCTTTCAGGCTTTTTGTGCTCATTTTTATCAATCGGATCAGATGCGGATAACACTTTAAAATTGATTATTTTTTGCCAAACTGACTAACTTTGTCTTAGATTTTTGACCTTTTATTAAAGGAGGAGATATGGTTATTCCTAGCTGGCCAGATTTTGGCCTAGGTTTATCTGTTGGAAGTGATATCTTCGGACATAAGGCATGAGCCTTATTTTTACGAGCCCAAAAATTAGCATCTTGATCGACCTTTTATTTAACACAACTGGTGGTTTCTTTCAAATTTTAGGTGATTGAAAACTGAAAAGTTTTCAGCTATTGTAGTAGTATGTCGGCTAAAAGCGGATCTCTGAGTACTTCTTGTATAGGAGAAAATTGTAGCACTGTCGAATGAAACGTGCAGACTGTTCCGAAGATGTCTGATCTTTCGGTTCCAAAATCAATTAAAGGACCTAATTGGAAACCACGGCATATAAAAAACATATTCTTATGAACCCTCAATCTTAATCCTGTTTAAAAAAACAATCCGAACTATCCCCTTTGTAACTTTTGGCCAATATAGTCTGCCCTTGAGTTTTTAGCCTAATCGTTTGACCCTGAATAACTTGGATTATCTTTTTCAATAACCCTTTTATTCTTGGGTAAATTCGCACAAGTGAAGCTTTTTATACCGAAGCTGTTGTTTTTGAAGCGTTTTATTTTTATTTACCAACCGTTACAGAAGAACGGCCGGAAGTTGCCACTAACTAAAGCGTGGTATTCATTTTTTTGCTCTGTCTTGCAACGTAGAGTTAGTCACCAGTGTAGCATTTTAGTCAGCCATCTCACCTGGTGTGGAACAGTTTTTTTCAAAACATATGTCTAGGAGATAGGTTGACGACGAAGGCTAAGATAAAATGCTTGTTGAAAGGATAAATAATATAACATTTAGGGCTCTGTCTGCAGAGCGAGGTTTAAGGTGACGTTTTTTACAGTTTGGACTGCAAAACGTTAATTTTAATGGAGCGCCTCTCTGCACCTCTTTTCGGTGTTGTCTACTGACTAGCTTTAACATTAGAAGCTTGGTGTCCTTGTGGGGCATATGCAGTAGTGCTTATGGGTACTTGGATAATACTCGATTTTAGTCATATTTAATCAAGCCAAGTCTCAGCAGTCGATGCGTTCTCGAGGCACCACGTTCTTTTGACCAGCACGATGCGATGTAGAAAAATTTCATGCTGAATCCCAGTGTTTCCAAATACCCTACTTCCCATCCAAGAAAGAAACTGTGACCACGATGGTAGTGGAAATGCGATTATCATTTAGAGTATCAGAAGGGAAAGGCGAGTGCATTCAGTAAGATAGACTTGTATGAACGCCTCAAAGGGATATTAGTCCAGGAACCACGGGCAGTACAAAATGTGTTTGCGCCAAATTCCGGGAAATTAGGCTTAGGATTAAGGCGAGGGTTAGGGTTAAGTTTAAGGTTAGGTTTAACGTTTGGGTTAAGGTTATAATTAGGGTTACGGTCACGATTATGTTAAGGGTTAGGGTTGGGGTTCATTTGTACGGTAGGGTTTAGGTTTAGGGTAGGGCTGAGGTTAAGATTAAGGTTACATTTTAGTTTTATGTCAAGATTAAGAAACAGAAATATTTTCCCTTTCCGAAAATTACCATAAGGCCACCTTTTTTTAAGTGAGTGGAGTGCTCCTATCCCCGTGTCTTGTTAAGGTACCAGGCATCCTTGCCATGCATTCTACTCTGTCGTTCCAAACAAAAATATTACCTGCACATCTCCAGAGACTGGCACATCTTCCGACACTTTAATGCCCGTTGTTTGCATTGCACATCGATCAAGACGCATCGTTAGGCAACGCACATTATTGTTTTTCACCATCTTTTGGGTCACGGCCAAGTGTACCCCTTTATCTCCACCCCCACACTCCTCCACCTTTAACGATGGCGTTTGGCCACCTGTAACACTATAAGGGTGGTGATAGGGACTTTTAAGAGAAAATACGTGGCTTTCTATAATATATAGAAAGGCGATAATCGTATTCATGCTGCATCCCGCTTTAAGTGCACAAAACAGGCACTAAAAGAAGATAGTTGAGGGGGATGCACATATGCCTGTCCTGCCCCTTCCCTGATCTATGGCCTGTGACCTCTTCGAAGTGGACGCGAAATTCCCCCTAGTTGTCATGACGCGCGATCCAACGGGATGCACGCCTTTAACCCCTCCAAGACGCTGCTAGCCAACCCAGCGTCCTGTGCAATGGAGCGCGACTCTTATGCCTTATGATTTAAGCAGTGCAGAGAATAGGGCAGTCTCTAAACACTGACAGACTAAATCGTTATTTAAGATGATGGACAATAAATGTCCCCCTCCCAGCAAATTCCTCTCCTTATTCTGCAGTTCTGGTTCCTTAAATTACGAGGCGGAATTTTCAAACTGAGGCGCCATTTTTCATGCACTCCTTTCACCTGCGAATTTTCCTATATTAACATTGTTTGGCCTATTTGCTAATTATATATTGATTTTTATTTTCTTTATTTGAACTACATTAATGAGGCCATCTGCCCACTAAGCTAGAGTCATCTTGAAGGAAGAAAAATCTAACGCAATTTTTGCGACTCACTCCGACAATGCTTCATGCTGTCGACAGTTACAGTTGCATACGCACTCAAATCTATCCACTGTAAACGGATAAATTTTTTTTCAATATTTCGGAATGATACTTTCGAAATGAGGTGTATCCCCCTCTCTCTTTTTCGGTTCTAGTGTTCCAATTGTTTGATCCATATTCCACTCAATCTTTCAAACTTGGTCCTAAGTAGTGGTGGGTAAAGAGGAATTGGCACAAAAAAATCGATTAAATCGAAGTAAAGACAGTAATCGCACATCCTTTCAGACTAAAAATAAAGTTAACCTTATACACAGGCCAGGCTAAGTTTTCTCATTAGGATTTGTCGCACAAAGTGCATTCCATCTCAACAGTCAAAAGGCAGGTAGCTTGGTCGTTTCTTGGTCAGTTAGAAGAGCAATAAAAGGCTGTGAACTTACTACATCCGATCCAACAATCTACAGGGGCTAAATGATAGTTATACATAACATGCATTTGCTTATCCAATCAAATTCTGTACTTTTTGGATAGTTCATGAGCCTATCTGTCACTCGTGTACCTATTGTAGTGTTCTTAACAAAGTAATTTCATTGCCTATACGGATTAAGGAGGAGTCGTTATTACTGCTTCTGTTGTCCTGGCCTGAAACTATATCAGATTGGAAAAATGTCATAGGTTTCCGTGGAAAACGTTTGTGCTCAGAGGTAACCAGGGAAAAGTGCCTACAGTTGGAAAGAAATGTGTGTTACCAGTGCCCGGGGCAAACTAAAAATGCGGATACTATTCAATGACTAATCTCATGAAAGGTTAACCGAAGTTCTGAAACGAATTTTCAATTAAGAAGAATTACCTAATAGGGGTTGTAACATTTATCGTGCAGCATAATCCAAAGATATTTTGGTCAACCCAGAATGCCGGAAAAATAGAGACGTATGCATTTTTTCCTGGATTTTTATGTTCTTATAAGTTCAAGTAAAATTTATGGAGAACATACTCAAAAATATCATTTCTTGTATTCTTGGGGTCGAAACTCACATCTGCCTCTAGGTTTTACTCGAAAAATTGTAAATGCATATTTTTAACTCGTCTCTCGATTCCGTAATAACTTTCGGCCCAATCTGTCTTTGCCTTTGCATTCAGGGTGTACAGTTTACAAAATTTATACGTTCCATGTAAGGACAGTCACACACTCCATCATGATTTTAAGGAGATAGCATATAGGGGGCCATAAAATTATGTAATGAATGTGGCAAATGTTGCATATGGAGAATTAATAACCCGACAGATACGATGTCATGCGAATGGACATTGCATAGTTCAAAAAACAAAATATGCCCCTCTACTGAATGTTAAAGTTAAAGACGGTGTTATTTACTACTACATGGACATATGAAAACATATTTCCGGCATGCTTTCAATACAACACATGGAAAATTATAAAAGCGTCGAAAACAATGGAAAAATGCATACTTATTACACAATTAATTTTACTGAGTGCATTTTTTGCAAATAACCGAAATATGTGCATTCGAAAGCCGGCATCCTTACTCGACTTAAATACCTTCATAATCGAATTTTCAAAATCAATCAAATATTCCTTCCTGATTGAACACGCATTCCAGAAGTTCAGTTAAAATTTCAACCCGGTGACCTGGGAGGACCTCCCTCTGGATAGACCAGCATGGAGAAGATCCATGAAGACTGGTTCAGCAATTGATGAGGCCAACCAGATCGACACCGCCAAGGCCAAAAGAGCGGCACGAAACTCACCAGCGCCCTGGACTAACATCTTCGATGCCCAGGCCCTGCCAACATGCTCGCGCTGTCAACGCATCTTCCGCGTGCGAATTGGCCTGGTTGGACATCTTCGGACGCAATGCACCAACAATCCGACGATTCCAATTTCTACGTCAAATTCTGCCAACCCTCCTTCGGACTCCCCCACCCTCACTCCTGGAATCAATTCCATTATTCCACCATCATAGAGACCACATCCCTCTACTCATCGCCTGTTACCCCCACCACCGCAACCACCCCCGACTTCGCCTTCATTACTACTACCACCACCATCAGTGATGGGGACTCTCTCCTACACTGTCCTCAATGCAACCGCACATTCACCTCACGCATCGGCCTGATTTGTTCGAATCCATCTTACCGAGACTAGTGAAAGAGTGCCTGGAGCAACGGCACAGATCAGAGATCGCCACCTTCAATGTCCTCACAGTCCTCGCGCATTCACTCATCACATGGGCCTATTCGGTCACATGCGCATCCATGACAGCGGACTTCACCGCAATGCCGACAACACCGATACATCATGCGCACCCTCCGCTCCTGCCATTCTTAGCGCCACTGCCACCCCCACTGCCTTGGATGACATCCCCCAGCCTCTCTCGATTTCCTGCCCGCACTGCGCCCGGAAATTCAACTCACGGATCGGCCTGGTCGGTCACCTGCGAATCCATCGCACGGAGGCTTGCGAACCAGGGCCTGGGGCTCCGACATACATTTGACGCGCCCGCCTCCACTACCCTCACTGCTCCCGCACATTTAGACACCGCAGGAGCATATTAGGACACATGCACCTCCACGACAACCCGCGGTAAACCACCGGAGGCTAAGCCATATCAGCGCACACCATCTATACAAATACATAGACAACACCCTCACAATAATCATAATGCACCTGATAAAATCACGGTTTCCTAGAAACAGTTGCTTGGAAGGCTGCCAATCTGACGCTTACACCAGACCACGCCGTCGGCCCAGTGTATGTGCTGCGTGTGTCGAGTGGCTGACCAGTGAACTTGAAGATGTCACACCAGGCCAATTCGCGCGCGGAAGATGCGTTGGCAGCGCGAGCATGTTGGCAGGGCCTGGGCATCAACGATGTTGGTCCAGGGCGCTGGTGACTTTCGTGCCGCTCTTTTGGCCTTGGCGGTGGCGATCTGGTTGGCCTCATCAATTGCTGAACCAGTCTTCATGGATCTTCTCCATGCCGGTCTATCCAGAGGGAGGTCCTCCCAGGTCACCGGGTTGATTTGCAGTTGCTTCAGCGATTTCTTCAAAGTATCCATGTAGCGTCATTTTTGACCTCCCTGTTGGCGAGCACCCGTAGCGACATCTCCATAGAAAGGTCGTTCGTTAAGTCGCTCGTCGTCCATTCTTACCAGGTGGCCGCTCCATCGCAGTTGAACTTGCCGCAGCATGGCGTGGATGCTGAGGATTCCAGTCCGCTCCAGGACTTCCATGTCCGGGATCCTGTCTTGCCATCTCAGCTTCAGTATTCTCGTAGGCACCTGAGATGGAAATGATTAAGCTTCCTGGCTTGGTTCGAGTAGAGGGTATAGGTCTCCGCTCCGTAAAGGAGTGTCATCAAGACGATGGCATGCATATCTTCAGTTCTGTTTTGAGGTGATTACCATGGCGATTCCACACGGAGGCCCGCAGTCGACCGAAGGCCTGACTGACTTCGGAGATCCGTTGGGCAACCTTGTCATCGATTCTCGTGTTGCGTGACAGCGTGCTTCCCAGATAAGTGAAGGTTTCCACGTTTTTGTGTTGAGCACCATTACCATTGATTCGGGGAGCATTGTTTTCCGCGCTGGGTGGTGGCTGGTGCATGACAACCGTTTTGGCTCTACTGATTGTTAATCGAAAATCGGCGCAGCCTGCGGCGAAGAGGTCCATGCTCCTTTGCATATCCTCCTCCATCACGGTGTTAAGGGCGCAGTCTTCCGCGAAGAGCAAGTCATGGACTGTAGTCGTAGACACGCGCATTGAAGCCTGCATACGCCGACTGTTGAGAGGGTGTCCATCGGTTCTGTAGGCGATGCGGATCCCAGGCTGTTCATCACGGTAGGCGTCCATCAGCATAGCCGTGAACATGAGGCTGAACAGGGTGGGAGCAAAAACGCAGCCCTGCTTCGCTCCGTTGGTCACTGCGAATGCCTCGGACACCGTCCTGTTGTCAGTGACGCGCGCTGTCATCCCCTCATGAAGCTGACGCACCCTGTGCGTGAACTGCTCAGGACAGCCAAATTGCTGCATGACTTTCCACAGTTCGTCGCGATTCACCGTGAAAAAGGCTTTCGTCAGATCCGCAAAGGTAGTGTATAGGTGAGTTCGCATCTCCTGGCACTTGTCTTGTAGCTGGTGGGCGGCAAAGATCATGTCGATTGTTTCGCGGTGTCGGCGGAAGCCACATTGGCTTTGCGGGAGCAGGCCCTGCTCTAGGTGACCGTTAAGACGATTGAGCAGGATATGAGCGAAGATCTTCCCTGCGATGTTGAGCAACAAGATGCCTCTGTGATTATCACAGAGTTGCCGATTCCCCTTCCGTTTGTAGAGATGGACGATGGTCGCGTCTTTGAAATCCGGATGAACTTGTCCTTGACGCCACATCTCCTGGAAGATTGTTGTGAGTTCTGCCATCAGCCAGGGCCACCGTGCTTGTAGACTTCCGGTGGGATTGCGTCGGATCCCAGTGCTTCACCACTGGAAATCTGCTGCACGGTCCGGACGGTTTCTGGTATGGAATGCAGCAGATCCAGGTCATTGTTTGTGTCCACTTGAGGGAGCAGGTCAATGGCAGCATCGGAGATGGCTGATGAGCAATTAAGGACATTTCTGAAGTCTTCGGCCCAGTGCTTCAGAATTTGCGATTTCTCTGTCAGCAGTGTTGTGCCGTCAAAGCTGAGCAGCGGTGCGGTCCCCTTGATACACGGGCCGTAGATGGCCTTGATGGCTTTGAAAAAGTTTTTCATTTCATTGCGGTCCTCATACCTGTGGATTTCTTCAGCCTTTCGGATCATCCAGGCATCCTGCATCTCCCGCAGCCGTTGCTGTACAAGGCACTGGCATCTGAAGAAGGCTGCTTTGGTGGCGTCAGTCCGAAGGTCCATGTAGGCTTTGTGTAGTCAATTCTTCTCCGCCAAATAGTTACTGTTGTCGGCGTCATTTTCGTCAAACGAGTCCTGGTGTTGACAGTGTGCGCTTCCGAGGATTTCAAGGGCGGTAGACTGGATGACATTTCGCAGTTGACACCATCGTGTCTCCACGGTAGCATTATTATCTGGAGCATGCAGGTCCTCCAGGTTCTCGGTTATTCGGTTGCTGAAATCAATACAGTGAGCAGACAAATTTAACAAAACAGTATTTCGTTTACCTGGCGGCCTCTTAACTTGGGACCTTCGTCGGGGTTGCAGTCGGAGCCTCATCTGGGAGATGACGAGGCGGTGATCTGTCCAACCATCGGCATCGTGGATTGCCTTGGTTACCAGCACGTCCTATCGATCTCGCCACCGGATGAGAACATCGTCCAGATGCCAGCGCCGTGACCGAGATGCATCCACGTGGCCGTCTCCAGCGTTGGTAGGCGGAAAAAGGTGTTGGTCAGCAGTAGATGGTGTTCCACACACGCGCGCAGAAGAAGGAGGCCGTTATCGTTACAGCTGCCGAGACCGTGGGGACCTAGCACTACCTGCCAGGCAGCGTTTTCCGTCCCGACGCCGGCGTTGAAGTCACCGAGGATAATTTACTTGTCAACCTTCGACACAGTCGCCAGCAAGGCGTACAGGTCCTCGTAGAATTCGTCCTTCGCCAAATCAGAGCTCGTCATTGGGGGAGCGTAGGCGCTGATGATGGTGGCGAACTGGTCTCCCCGAAGAGGCAGGCGGAGGCTCATCAGGTGATCATTGATACCCTGCGGCAGGCAGGGCAGGCGTCCCACGATGTCATTCCGGATGGAAAAGGTAACACCAGCGTCGCTTCGCTCTGACTTTGGCAAGCCGCTCCTGTAGAAGGTGTAGCCGGCACCCACCTCCTCCAGCTGACCCTGCTCAGAGAATAGGGTCTCGCTGAGTGCAGCAATGTCCACCTTGTAGCGTGCCAGTTCCAGAGCGACTAGCGCCGTTCTCCGTTCCGGCTGGTTGCTCCTAGGATTGTCTAAAAGGGAACGAAGTTTCCAGGCTGCTAGTGTGAGTGGACTCACCCGAGCAGCCTGGAGCGTATGGCAAGGGGGGATTGGGACGGGGGGATTGTTGTTCGTTTGAGTTTTACGACCGCGTGATTTGCGATCTGCGAGCCCTGGCCGGCTGCAGTAAACGTGATAACCAGCATTTGTTTAGGGCACCTTTTAGGCCCTTCCTCCGCGAGGAGGCAAGCAGTCCTGTCCCTAAATAGGGCTGCTCGGACATCCCAGACGGCTGCCGAACTCCACTATGTGTTACGGTTTTGTTTTAGTGGGAGAACGACCCGAGTTAGCCTGGGCCGCCTACGGGGTTGCTGTTGCCCCCACCGTAGGACTTTTTGAGAGGGGGGAGGTTGGCAGTTCGGGAGTCAGACATACTGGGTGTGGAGGCACACACTACACCGGAGACCCTCACCTGGTTTAGCCCGCCGGTCGTGACGGTTGCCCGGGGTGTGGCCACTGGGAAGAACCCAACTTCGAGGAGCGACAGGTGAGAGTTGGGTACCAGTTAGAGGCAGCCACAGGAGCATTAACCACCTGTACGAGACAAATGGAAGGACCAAATGCTATCTGTGTGGTGCTAACCCTACCTATTACCCCTAAACCCCATATGTATATATATATATATATGGCAGTGTGCGGCTCACCTATCTGCTTAAGGAACATGTATATTCCGTTGTATCCTGGAGCTCACTCTAGGGCCCTCGCAGGCGGTCGCACAGTGACGTGTAGCATATGATGATAAGGTAGAACCTGTCAAAACAAGGGAGACCGAAAAGACCATTTCTGGCTTATTAGCTATCATCAGTCAGTCATACTTATTCCAATGTGTGGACCACATGGGATTCGAAACCACGAAATTTGGTAATTGAGTCGAACGCTAAACCATTGAGCCACGGCTCGTTTTGGCGGTTGCGATTGGGAATATGATGATAGTGTGCTGCTAACCGATCTGCTTAAGGAACATGTATGATCCGTTGTGCCCTGGAGCTTAGACTAGAGCCCTCGCAAGTGGTCGCATAGCGACGTGAAGTATATGTCGTTAAGGTGAAACCGACAAAGACAAGGGAAACCGGAATGGCCATTTCTGGCATATAAGCCTTCATCAGCCATTCATACCCAATCAAAAGTGTAAAACACCTGGGATTCAAACCCGCGACCTTTGGCAATTGAGTCGAACGCTCTACCATTGAGCCATAGGTTCGTTGTTTTGTCGGTTGCGAACGCAAATACGATAATAGTGTGCGGCTCACCGATCTGCTTAAGGAACATGTATGTTCCGTTGTGCCCTGGAGTCTCAGGTGTTCCACACTTTGGGATTGGGTATGACTGGCTGATTACGGCTTATAAGCCAGAAATGGCAATTCTGGTCTCCCTTGTCTTTTTCGGTTCAATATATATATATATGGCACAGATATTATACCGTACTTCCGACATAGGTACAAGCTTTAAGCCCAGACAAGTGTTTCGCCGATGTTTTTACTGCTGCGTGACGCAGCAACGAGGGGTTCGGCTCCTCAGTGGGTCCCCCAGCGTTCTCTATGCGGTTTCTGGTATATGGACTCCAGAGAATAATCAAGGAAATAATTTCAGAAATTTTTAAGTGCAGGACATGGAGTCAGATGATTCGGACATGACCTTTTAGGGTCAGACCCGAAATTTCAATGAACATTTGAGTTGAAGACAATCGAACCGCTGTGGAATAACCACGCAATGCCCATTCTACAAACAAGTAGTACTACAAGTAGTATGAATCTTATATGGCACAGATATTATACCGTACTTCCGACACAGGTACTAGCTTAAAGCCCAGACACGTGTTTCGCCGATGTTTCTGCTGCTGCGTGACACAGCAACGAGGGGTTCGGCTCCCTCAGTGGGTCCCCCAGCGTTCTCTATGCAGTTTCTGGTATATGGACTCTAGAAAATAATCAAGGAAATAATTTCTGAAATTATTAAGTGCAGGACATCGACACTGGAGCACAGCAGCTTACATGGCAGTCTGTAGTAACTCGGATGTTGCCTATGAAATTTTAACTACAAGCTCATTCCCAAATTTTCACTAAAACACATACTTTCATCATCCCTACAGCTGCACGCGTTTTATAAATCATTTAAAACATATGGTAAGCACACAGCCCATTAGTTTAAATGCATGTCGTGACAGTATTTTGAGCGTTTTAAAGATGCAGCCCTACAAATCCACGTCATTCAAAGCGTACGCGACGTTTGTTTGTGCCATAAGAGGATTCTCAATTGCAGGCGACCAAATTAAAAAATGTCCAAACCACATTCGCGCAAATGTGGTAATATAAAAGCTTTGGAACCTAACATGGAACTCCCTACGATAATTATCCTCAAAAGATTTCAATGCTGTTGACGCCTCTGAAGGAAGTGAAGTCAAGTTCGGTTGTTCTGCTTTCGCATGTACTACCCAAAATCTGAGTCAATAAGTAATCTTGAACACGTAAGATGATGGAAAGGCCTTCGCGCAAATTATCAGGTTTACGGTAGTTGGAGACAAGAAAGGTCCTGATGCTCACGTGGACGCCCGATAATAAGGAGGAAGGAGTTATCCGACACCGAAATTTTAAAATGTGTTTTCGAGTAAAAAAAGCTCATGTAAGGGTTTAATATTGCTTAAATTGCTGCATCATCTCCAGATATTTCAATCACTTCGGGCTGCAGGCTTTGGAATGAGTTTCTTTTCGGCCGCATTCAAAAACTTTACTCTGTAAAAATGACTACTTAAGTACCATAACTTTTCCCAATTACTTTTGAGATTTGGATATAAATTCAAATAGATTTCATCGAAAGCATGTTATTCCTTATGCCCACGTGGCAGCACAAAATCTCCTTCATATTTTCGCTTGAGTACAGGGTAGCTTTCGGTTTTTAAAAATTACAGATTCTCAGATTTGTGAGACCGTGAAATGTCATTTAGGATTCCTCTTATCTGTTAATTTACTAACGTGCTTGTAAAGTACACTCCATGGTCCACATCAACTGCAAAATTTTATGAGACCCGTATGGTGCCTTCTTATTAACGTATATAACTGCATGCTTTTTTATACGGATAATTAACAGCTTGTAGTTATGAAATCTTGAATACATGTGGAACAGCAGGTCATTTCACACATATGGGGGAATGGAAAAGCGTTTTAAAACCAAAAGTTTCACTTTTATAAAGCCCAGAGTGAGAGGAATGCGTTTCACTGCCAAGCGGGTGCAAGGAATAATATTTGTTGCATGTTTTCCATAAAATATAGTGGGATATAAAAGAACATCGGAAAATTCATGTGGAACACTTATCATAATAGAGTAGGCATTTGCACAGTTATTTCTTTGCATGCAGCAGGCACGAAGCTCATTTGAAAGCAAGCATCCCAACGTGATTTGAATATTTAGGGAGTATTCAGCAGGACAGTTCATGTTACAACCCTAAGTAAGGAAAATTATTTAAGTGAAAATTCATTTTAAAATTGCGTTTAGGATTTCTCCGAGATAACTCATCTCTTGTGTCTTTGTTCAATGCTTCATTCAATTTCCTAGCTACTCTTGAGAGGAAGTGCTGAGTAATTGGTTAACCAATCAAATCCGAGGGCCAAGATCAAGTAATTACGAAGTTATATATCACTGGGATGATTCAGCTGCCTGGCTGGCATATCGGAATAGCGAGGCTGTTTTCAGTAATTGAGAAAGCCACAGACAATCCCTGGCCTGATTACGTTGAATAATAGCTGCCAATTTGTTTAATAAAGGCTCCTACGGGGGAGGTGGGTTGGTAAGGCTAGTTTTTCCTCTAGTAACCTGCTTCCTTCTTTACGACATCCAGTTTTTGAGGGCCATCTGAGTGGCAAAGGCATTCACGTCCTCTCGAGCCCAAACTGCCTGCTGTAGGAAAGTGTTAGTAAAAGCATGTATGCCGATGGGTCTAGTAATATTTAGAGAGCTAGACCGCGAAAATTAGCTGCTCTCTTTGTACGCCACCCCGAAGGAGGATTTTCTGCAATCGACTATTATGATATGCCCATTATCTTTCTTTTACATACCAGTAGAAACCCTTTCTTTGATGTATTCAGCCGGCATTTCTGCTCATGCAGTCAGGTTTGCGGTCTTCCTCCGGTTTTTACAAAGTTTGAATCCCCCGTCCTTGCAGTTTTTCGGTATGTCAGGGTGACATTTTTATGGTATGGTAGAGGGTCATAGGCTGGATTAGGTGACGGAGTGTGATCTACAGTCTGTTAGCAGGGCATTTATCCCGAGTTTGAAGATAACAACAAACCAAATTACCAACCTATGTGATGTCGCGAATGATTTTCCAAATCAGGTTTCACTCACGAAAACGTAAGGGATACTGTGGTCTTGTGAGCGCGAACAGTAAACTTAATAATACCAGTTAATAAATGCACTAACATGATCAGTGTTGACCTGTAATATTAAGTTAGTGAGGAAGCCTTTGACATCAGTTCGTAGAAAACGGCTGCGATATCACCAAAGGCAGATATTACTGAGAACTTGGCACGCTACTTAACCGAACTCGAACTCGTGAAACCTGATGAGGGAATTGAGCTTATAAATGTTAGGCACCCTAAGCGTTGCACATTTTACTTGGTTGCCTATCCCGTTCCAAAGTATGTCCTTTTTGCATGCAAAATAACCTTTAGTAGGTGTTTGACACATTAACTTGGGCCTTCATACCATGTCAGCCCTTTGTTCCCATCGGCTCTCAAGTCTGCATGACTCGCACATGCCACTTTTACATTAGAGGATATAAAACTATTAGTGGGGCCGATACAATGTCTGCTTATCCAAAATAGTAAACCCGACATGTTTCTAGTCTACCTCGAAACTCTAACAGTTGTGAGCCAGGAAGTTTCAACTGGCTGGCTTCATCGATTTTCCTCTGAACCGAAGCTCATATTACAAACTCTCTCTTTATGATGGGATGAATTGAAGTGTTCAAAGCCAGCTTGCTTTGAATAAGAAACGAGCGAGTGAAGAAACTATGGGAAGTCTTTCGGACCGATTCCTGAGTGAGTGTGGAAGGAGTTTCCGTAAAAGTAGGGGGTGTTAGACTTAGAGACTGATCTGATACCAGACAGTTTTTTTTATTTTTCCGAGATTTGAGCGTTTTTCAGGCGCCCATTGTCAGTGACAGTGAACCATCTGAAACGAGGACATTTTCAGAACTATCTTCATCGTTCACTGAAGGTGGAAGAGAAACAGTAGCAAAATAGCAAAAATAAAAAATTGTGTTTAAAATGATTGGGACTGGTTCCCACCTGGTAAGAATCTTCATTGCATGTGACGGAATGTGGATTAAGGGCTGAGTTCCAGAAGACTAATTGGCAGACGTACGCGTGCATTCGATAAATTCTCGTCAGACAAGCACATTGACTATATGGGAACGGGATCGAGTAAAATATATTGGTGATTAGGGAAATCGATTTAAGTTCGTCTTAGCACACAAGCGGGATGTGGGAAAAGGGGAGACGGGGTAATAAGTGGCAGAGTTCGTAGGCAATACGGGCGATTGCGAAACATGTCAGAGGGCTAATTGTAGAGGGGTGCAACCAATTGCATGCAGTTACTCAAAATTCGACCACGGTAGACGTGAAGCTTGAAAGAGATTATTCCGTGCGCACAAGAGCGGTTTGCGTAAGCTGGTGACAGCTGATCCCGCCATTGTTAGCATGCGCTGACCCAGTGGCTAAGGTAGTTCAGTTGGACTTAAAAAACACCAAAAAAGCTACTTTTGATCCACATGATGTTCTAAATCAACAACATATGCGGGAATCGAGCTGTTTATGCTCCCATTTTCGCCTTGTCGTAGCCAGACCGGAAGGTGTTATCGTGTTCTTTTGAATTAGCATCGACTCCTGCGACAGCCATAACCTGCTCCACAGGAACAAATGGAGGAGAAAATGCACTTTGAGATGGCAACCTATCCTTAGCGTCTCCGTGTAAAATCTATTTGTTCGAGAATAATGCCCGCAGCCTTGCTGCTGGAAAGGTTTGCGCGACAGATTAGTCAAGGTGTCTTCTTAGAAGTTCACTTGTCCCATCCCCTTGAAAGGGCTTTTTGAGGAACCCTGTGCAATGTACTTTTTTATTTGAGGTCGAAAATGGGCCAGGTTACATTTAAAGGTCACATTAATAATTGTCTTGTGTTCCATGAATCGATGTTGAAGGCTTCACCGTAAACCCGCAAATATGTGCCAGCGCTGACTGTCGTAGTGTACTCATTCACCCCCTCCCCATACAACGGACCGCAGCATGGAGGCGCTGAACCAACACGGGTGCCAAATCAGAGCATGGCAGACGTTATTTGGGATACGCAATCATAACAAATACCAAACATGGAGGATTGGGTGGTACTCCTAGTTCCAGGTCACACCGCATGATTTTAAAGCTAGGGCCTTAAACCACAGGCCCATTCGTTTAATTCCTGAGTGTTGCGAGCCGTTACTCATGGAGATCCAAAACGATGGATTAGTGCCCCCTTCTGCCAGACCTGCTCAGTATCAGAAAGTAGGTATGATCAATTTCCAGAATTGAAACGTGCTATCCGGTAGAGAGGTGAATCAACACTCAGACGTTGGTGAGCTGAGGGTATTTTGAAAGTTTGCGCTTTTGTTTGACAGATTTAATTTATAAACTGAATCTGATTAGTTACTTCATTCGAAGCAAGCCCCTCCAAAATAATGTTAAAGTTAATATTCAGCCTAAACAATTAAATTTATGGGCTGATGAATCACTATTAATTGCCTAAAAATATTATGTTAAAATAAACTTTATTGGGCACAAATATAACGATGACGAGTTTGGAGACTCAGGTGATTTAATAGCAGCTAGAAAATCCAGTGAATCCTTTTTAACTTAACAATAAGATCAACTTTTGTTGAAACGTAATCAGTTGTTATCTATTACTGTGCTCGAAAAAAATATTCCTTTCGGCAGTTTACTCTTGTTGGCATGGCGGTGGCTCCTGAGCATTATTCACTCACCCATTCACGAAGAAATTGAAAGCAATAGTCTGCTTGTAAAAGTTTGTTCGTTGAGTTTCGACTATGTCCACTGCAGGCATCACGGCAGGCCGAAATCAAACACGGTGACTGGCGTGTGGATTATATAGCAGATTTGTGCTGCACTTACCGCACTCATCCACCTAGACCATGACAGACAACCAGCGCTAGAACAGGACACCGGTGGCTGACACAGCAAAAATCCGCACTTAGGCGTACAGCCGCGCCCTCTGGTCCACAACAAACACTTGACCCGGATTTTACCACAACAGAAAGATGATAGAGGTAGCGGCACAGATCGCAGCTCTCACGGCGTGGGCCTGCGTTCCACTACACCCCATCGTGGATCACCTAGTCAAAGCCTCCACTTGGCCAGGATTTTGGCAAGATCGCACTATGTGACCTGACTCAGGGACCAAGGGATACGTAAGCCTGTAATACGCAACCGTATGACAGACAAAGCTAACCCCATAATCTATGCATTTCTTCGTTAAGGTTAGAATTCGTTGCCGGGTAAGTAGGATCAGACACTATTTCGTTGGCCGTAGGAGGACCGAATTATCGGGCCGAGTGACAAATTTCCAGGTGTTGACTATTAGGATGCAAGAGTGGTTTCAAAACGCATCAGGTTTACTGTGGTACTGAAAGATCGTGCAGAACCGACCTCATTTTTGTTCTCGTCGTGGATTCGTAAAATATGGATCAGCTCAGTTAGGAATGATATCGCACATAGTGGTCGGCGTGACATAAAATCACGGTGGTGCAATCCCACCACCTCAACAACTAATGCTTACCCCAACTAAAGCAAGGCAAAGGATTCGGATGACACTCCTTTTCTTCATTTAGGCCTACCCATATGACCCCTAATACCACTGGTCCCGTAGTACTTGCTGGTGTATTCTTTGTTCCCTGAATTGGGTCGCATCTTGCGATCTTGCTGGTTTTTTGTATAACAAGAAGAACATGGGTCAACGACACGGATCCCAAGCTCCCACGCTGTGAGCCTGTGTGGCATGTCACCCCATACCAGATAACAGAATTGAAACTAGCCCTCATAATACGGCTGCAACTGAGAAGCACACACTGTCGCTTGTGTCATGAGGGCTTAGCTCCGAATACAAAAAAGAAATAGAGGAGAATTGCGTACGGGAAAACAGCGTTACCTCAGTTCTAACCAGAATTCTTCAATTACTTTCGGAGTCTAGCGATGTCAAATGCAATACATTCATATACCGACATCCAATATTTGTAGATAGCCAAATTATGACTGTCTTCGCGGAGCTTGCCTATCTTTGCTAGTAGAATGGTCACTTAAATCAGCAGAGTTCTTCCAACTAACAGCTAAGTACTGACGATGAGTAGACTCTGGACGAAGCAGATCACTGGCAAAACTGCTAGTTAGTAAGGTCTGATTAATTTGCAGACTATAGTTATGAAGTTCAGGTTTCAATAGTTCAATATCCTGTGGAAAAGTTAACAGAGTTTTATATAACAATAGAATTTTCTGTTTGAAAACACTCCAGTTAAAAGTTTTAAATAACAAAAGCTACACTAGAGATTATAAGGACCCCTACTAGACAACCCATATCATATCGATACTAGTTGATCTTAAGTTTAATTTTTAAAGTAAAAACGTTGGCCTATAGCGTGGTAGGATGGTGCAACGTTAAATACACGCGTCTTGGCCAGAAGACTTATTATATTTTTTGCGGAGATTTGTTAAGCATCAGCAACACTGCCGCTTTTCACGCCTACAACGTCTCCCAATGGCCAAACAACTAGACGCGGGTGCAACGTACGACCGTTTCACGCACGCGATGATCCCTGAACGGACGCGTACCAGACTTACTTCGTTCAGATAGTGCAGTTGGCAAAGCGTTCCCAAAGCTGCATTACTTACAGATATTCAAGAACGGCCTCCTATCTCCCCTCCCCCGCAGTTGGCAAGACTCTCCAAAGACTCTTATAAATAGCTCGTGATTGCTCAAAAGCGCTCCCCTCAACTAATTATAGTAAGATCGGCTAAGCGAGACGCACAGTCCAAATGATAATGCGTTCCACTTAAATGCTGTATGAGCGACTGGTCCGGAATCACGCCGTCCCGGCCTAGGGGCGAGGCAGACCTGGCTACCGGTGGTAATTATACTAAACGAGTTCATCATAACCTCCCGGAGATCTGGCAACCATTGTTCGGACCGACCCTCTCTTACCACTTAGATCATGTTTCGGGGGAAAGTGTAACAAAAGGGTTGGAGATCAGACCGGCCAACAATCTCTGCGTCTCTCGTACTGTCCACGCGATGTTTCCTGCAGCCAGTAAAAGTTAAGATATATGTCTGGGGATCGGACACGACGTAGCTTGCTGAAATTCGTACGTAGCCACAAACGGTTAGGTAAATTAGAACATCGTTTACTTCCAAATAAACTTTCAAGCAGTATTGGCCTGAGGAGCAAAGTCGAAATTGTTAGTGTTCTCAATTGTATTCTTTTTAGCTGGCACTTACATAAAATATCTTTCCTTACCCTCCCCTTTGGAGTTTTCGACTGGGGCCTCAAGGATATGACTAAAATGAGCAAGTTTTGCGAATGCCACTGTATTGTTGGACGTTAAAACTAGTTTGAACTCGATCTAATAACCAGCCGGAAATTCATTAGCATTGTCCAGCCCGAAACCCAACGCTGCACATGTTCCTCTCGCTGATCCGAATAGCATTGTTCCTTAATATGCTTGTATGCGTCCCCCAACAAAGAAGGATTTTATGTTTTCGTCTGTTCTTACGATAAAGAATTCAGAGGCTCAAATCAGACGCTTCGGATTAAGCAAACGCCTACAAGGCTGAGAGACGTCACTGCTTATATTCAGCTCTTTTATCATCCAGGCTCCTGATGCGTTTCAATATCGTTATTTTACATATTTTCTCTACCTAGCCATCACCCTTACCCATCAGTCTAAAAGTTCAGAAACCACCACCATGTCGATTTATGGGTTGTTCCTTCCTTACCTGGCCCTGTGCAATAGGAGTTATGGCAGCCGCACTTCAATAAGGACATTGCACTTATAAATATGATGCCAAAAACAAATCAGGTCATTGAAAGTGGCAAAAATCGACGAACCCAGATGTCGACACTGCGTGCGCTAGAACATAAGCTTCTAAAAGGAAGTAAACTAGGTGAAATTGGAGTCCACCATTGAAAGCTCTATGGTTTCCGGGCCTGATATATGGCCTGATATGACCTGATATATATGAAGGAAGATTATCCTAGTCACCTTTGCTAGGATGCTAATTCGCTCCTGAAAAATGTCAATCAGCAACAAGATTACCGTTTTACCCATTCAGTCGCAGCAAAAGAAACAATCAAGCAAACCGCTTGTTACAAGTTCAACTTGAAAGCCGCGTTCAGTTTACCGCCTTTCCAACTGTGTTTTCCTGCCTGGTAGCATCATTTCTTAGGCCACATTTTACTTTATTTGCAAAAAGGCTCTGGTGGGTTAATGGTCAGTTCATGTTTTTCTTTACTGACTACGATCTGCTGATAGTTGCCCATTGGTCCAAAATTCGTTGCAATGCCTCGGAAGTGATATTTAAATGTTGGTCAATAACAAAAAAGTCGTGCAAAAGCTTACCCTTGGATTTGAAATTGACTCTTCTTACTGACTTAATTATGCATGCAGGCTCCCATCGCACATACGCATGTCGGCTT
This sequence comes from Schistocephalus solidus, assembly GCA_017591395.1. Taxonomy (NCBI): domain Eukaryota; kingdom Metazoa; phylum Platyhelminthes; class Cestoda; order Diphyllobothriidea; family Diphyllobothriidae; genus Schistocephalus; species Schistocephalus solidus. The sequence goes on from WEDG01003133.1 coordinate 194,334, forward strand.
TCCTTTGATGATCTCTTGAATCTGTCATCTTGGGCCACAGGCGCGATACCAGCCTAAAAAGCATGCCGGATTTCGCATTAACGTGTTGGCTGTTTGGCCTGGTTGTTGGGTCAGCGATGATTACGAGGCCGTGTCGATTGGTCCAATTATCACTGGCCGAACTGCCAACCACAAATGAGTATGTCACGCCTGACCTTAATGCACTTACTTCGGAGGCAGGTTTCGAGGCTCAGGACGCCTTGAAGGCCATTGGGTAATAAGCGCAGCAGGGGGCAAGTAGCCACAGAGGCAAATCGGGATGCGGCATCCGAAAGCTAAGATTTAGATATGAGACCAATTTGGCCTGTTGTTGCTATCCCCATAATAATTCGACCATCACAACCGGCAACCTCTACCACGTACCTCACGGAGTGGGCGCAGGTACAGTAGATGCGTCATCTACTGAAATGCCGACCCTGCACTTAAGCATGGTTTAAATATAAATTTCATGCAGCATAATCACAAGATATGTCTGTCGTGTCAAGATTCCAGATCTTGAACGAACCTCTATTCACCCGCCTTTAAAAACCAGACTGTGTAAAACATATCTACTTAATTAGTATGCGTTTTTTCCATTTGGTTTCAATGCCCTTATAAAATCAATTATATTTGTAGGAAAAATGTACGAAAATATTTTTTCGTGATGCTCCTTTCGTAGAAAATTATGTCTTTTTTAAATTTTATACTTTAAAAATGGCATCAGCCGATTTAAAAAACCTACTAAACTTCAGAGTAACTTTGAACCCAGCCTGACGCTACACATGAATTCAGGGTTTCCAACTACAAGTTCTATATTTTTCTGTTGCAAACTGCATGGCGTATATATTTCACCTAAGGAAAATCACATTAGATGTAGACCATGTTGTAAACTTTGCAAGCAGCCTTGATAAATGGACAGGTATGGTGCTTTCGGAGCAGACATTTGGGTCACAAAAAATGTCACAAGCAGAAATCGAAAGATATCATTTCTTTACGTATAAATTTACAGAAGAAGTAATTTTCTACCAAATGAATACACGAAAAATTTATTTGTTTTTGTTTTCAGTTAAATAGATGTGCATTTATAAGGACATAAAAATTAATGAGCAAAATTCATACAGTAATTAAATGCAGAATATAATTTGTGCAGGCAGCCGAAAAGAAGTTCGCTCAATCGCCAGCACCCTGACGGGGTGGAACTATATGTGGATCAGCTTGCAGGATAAGTAATACTACAAAACTTCAGAAGGAATCTTTTCAAAATGAAAAAAACACATTAGCATTTCCTTTGACATTTCATTGGAATGGCACATCAGTTTGCAATCCGGCGCAGCATCTACTTCACTCTTTTCTCCCTAACCCCGCTAGGGTTCAATCGCAAAACAAATACAAGACGACCTGAGATTGCCTCACCAGCTTACAAGGCAATAGAGCCAATACACACGTTCTACACACGAAAAACCTCATCCGTACACCAGGCTTCGGTTAGAGTGGTTACCTCAGGAAAGAATCATTGCAATTTGACTCCCAGCCCCCCAGTTTATTAGTATACTTCCATTACAATCGAGTTATTCTCTCAGTTGACAGCTTTCGAAGTCAAAATTTTTTAGTGTGTCATGGTAGACTTCAGCACGCAAGACTTAGTATAGTGATTAAGCGCTTATTTTTCGTGAGGATGGTTTCTCTGTCCCTCTTTCCTATCGCATGCACCGATCGATTGGCCCTGCCTCTTGAACGACTACTGATGAGATCGAACGCGGTGGATGACAGAACTAGATGGCCCTTCTACGCGTTTCACATGCAACAGTTCTCATAGCAGTTTTCAGTGGCGTTGGGTTTACCAAAAATCCTACTGTACTAGGTCAAAAGTCTGTGCGCCTCGCAGATTTTTAGCCATCAAATTTTCTGCCTAGCGATTCCACGAGCGTCAGTTTGTTACCGGCGAACGTCCTCAGAACTCTCATTTGCGACCGTAAGACATTGCTGCGAACAATGAGCTATCTACACCTTTCGAAGGGTGGTTTTTAACGTACTAGCAAAATTTATTCTACAAAGCCTGGATTTTACGCATTTACTGACGTTCTCCAAGCTACTTTAATAATTTTGGTCTTCAGTCTTGTTCATTTCCTTGGATCAGTCCGAAAAAGAAAGTGTTTGGATGATAACTTGCCCTGGCGATCAAAGAGCACAATCACGGTAGTTTCGCAAGCCATGCGTATTCAAAATGTACTGAACCTGACATACTTGTTTTGAGAAGGCAATTAATAAAATCCATTGAAAACGATCTAGCGCGGAGTAGCCAGTGCCCTATGGAATTATTTTAGCCCGTTAATACATGACCCCAGTGATGTTACACCTTATGCAAGATAAAAATAAGTCCTTAAAATTATTGTTGACTTGGATTGGTCCTGTCTGCTGCACAAACAGCAACTTCAGTCGTTTTCAATAAATCTTTATCAACTCAGTATAAATAGACTGGTTTAGAACGGATTCGAAAATCTGAATGCATTTGTTCAGTTAGAAGGTCTCCTTGAGTTCGTGCTGGATTGGGAAAACAGAAAAAGCGGAAGGGGCAAGCGTCAACAGTTTAATAGCAGCGGTTACTGGCTAGGCCAATAAGGACGCTAAGTTCACTGAGTTAGACGCAGGTAGCCCGTTCCTCCCCGCCCATTTGAAACCGATAAAACCGTACGCAAAGGGGGAAGGGTAACTAACCTTTTAACTAACATCACTTTAGGCTGGACATTGTGTTACCTACGGCGCAGTGGAGTTTGATTAGTAGCCGTCAGGGGTTGGCGAATAAAGCAAGCGAACGCAGCAACTTGGCAGTTATTACGTGAAACCTTTTGTCCAATTACATTGTTAGGGAGGGAAGAAGAGCGGAATTTCTGCTTCTGGTTAGATTTCTATTTCGGCCCAAATTCCAGGCCGGGAAGGCCTGGCTGCAAAATCCACGACCCGTCCAGCAACCAGGTCAAATCCTGAAAGCTAATCTCACGAGACTTTGATCGCTGCACAGCGCAACCGATAGAGTGTGGAGTGAGCAGATTGACTCGATTTTAAATCTCTGCTCGTTGCCCACGTGAGCCACGACATAGCTAGCGGCCTGACGACGAATAGGTCATTAGAGCAACCGTCGGCTTCGTCGGCACACTGCCAGATTGAGGTTTGTTGGTCCGAAGAGAAAGGCAACGCGCATATCCCAACCATGTTATCATACCAGGACTACCATGTTACTATTTTTCGGACTTCTGTATGTTGGTATTAATTATTAATAATAACAATGTTAGATAGGCGCTCACCGATCGATTACGGGTCTTACTCGTCCCGTTGTGCCTTTGGACCCCCAGCAGCCGCAGATCAGCTAGTGACATTATCGACGAAGCCAGAAATGGCCATTACAGTCTCCCTTGTCTTTGTCGGTAATGTCATTCTATTAATAATTCATTGGAACCAGTTGTGAAATCTCGGTGGCCCTTGGTGGGATTCGAACTCATGACAGCAATGGGACCGCTTTAATGCAGCCAACGCTCTAGCCACCTGAGACACGAGGGTGCCAAATTAATTATATAAATCTGCCAAAACCAACTAGATTTTAGTAATAGTCGTATCTCTAACCGAGGGGCGTCAAAGCATGAAAGATAAATTGGTTTAACTTGACAAAAGGCCTACAGGAAATCCGAAACACACCGCCAAAACATACCCATCCTGTTTCCTTTCAGTTCAACGCCTGGGTGTGCTGATTTAGTTTTTTTTTAAAAACTGGTCGACCACCAGAACAATAATAATAAAAGCATTGATGAGCACGTCAGTAAAAGGAGGTTCATTCGAAATGCAAGGCAATATTTTACTTTCGAGTCTGCAGCAGGATATATATGCTAAAGAAAGTATTAGCTTGCTTAAATCGGTTATTCCGTCTAACCAATACGAGATCAAGTTTGTGCAAAACTGCCTCAGACGTCAGACACTCACAATTCGTCAGTCCTAATAATTCGATTTCTTAGCGGTAATCGTACTCCCCTTCATACAGGCTGGGAAACTCTGCGGCTTTCACGCGGCAAGCCAGTGCCCTTGAATATTATATATATATATATATATATATATATATATATATATATATATATATATATTTATCGGGTAAATAATTTCTGAAATTATTAAGTGCAGGACATGGAGTCAGGTGATTCGGACATGACTTTTTAGGGTCAGACCCGAATTTTCAATGAACATTTGGGTCGAAGACAATCAACCACTGTGGAATAACCACGTAATGCCCATTCTACAAACAAGTAGTACTACAAGTAGTATGAATCTTATATGGCAAAGACGTTATACCGTACTTCCGACATAGATACTAGCTAAAAGCCCAGACACGTGTTTCGCCGATTTTTCTGCTGCTGTGTGACACAGCAACGAGGGGTTCGGCTCCTCAGTGGGTCTCCCAGCGTTCTCTATGCGGTTTCTGGTATATGGACTCCAGAGAATAATCGGGTAAATAATTTCTGAAATTATTAAGAATGGGCATTACGTGGTTATTCCACAGTGGTTGATTGTCTTCGACCCAAATGTTCATTGAAATTTCGGGTCTGAGCCTAAAAAGTCATGTCCGAATCACCTGACTCCATGTCCTGCACTTAATAATTTCAGAAATTATTTACCCGATTATTCATAACAAAGCACACAACGTGGTCGTACCTCGGAGCGACCCCGTGTTTGTCAGTGTTGCGTAAACACTTGAGAGCGAGCACCGCCTCAATGGGTACGCACGCGTAAAATAGGCCAGAGAAATTCCCACGGCCAACACAAGCAGCATCGATGGTCATGGTGATCTGGTCTCTCTCTCTCACACACACACTAAAGCGGTCTACGTGTACGGTTCACTGAGCTTGCGTGTCCCTCCCAAAGCAACGGGTGCTAGTCTATTTCCGGCCGCCTGAAGTTGCACATAACCGCCACGCTCCGTCTTACGCCCTAGTAATCCGCCAGCATAAGCCAATCTCCCACCTTTATCCAAATGCCCCCTCTGGCCCACCCCCTCCCCGCCCCTCAACAAGTGCACAGTCTAGGGCATGGCCCCACTTCACGCGCTAGTGAGCTTGTTCCCCCAGCTGTTGAGTCGGGTTACGATAACACCTACAGCCGGGTCAGCGCAAGTAAACCAGCCTGGACACCGAGGCAGCCGAAACAGCAACTTCAGGCAAAGTCTGACAATTCGTGAACATAATTCGATGTTTCCGAAAAGATTGATTATACTTCAGTAGCCTAGGTCAATTGAAAAAAATGGCTAATGAAAGGAGGCTACTGCATGTTAAATGGTCCAAACAAGAGTACTCTTTTGAGTAGTCGCCTAGCGTGATTCTCGCTGAGTTTTACTTCTACTTCCTCTACCCGATTTAATGTGCTAGTCGGATGCGAATGCTTTGACAGCTGGGGATGACGGCAGTCGAGGAGATGCAGTTTCGGTTCAACTTTCAAACCCCAGAACTGACAATAAAACCTGATCTCTTTAATGAGTGTCGCCCATTAAACTGTTTTTTTTTCTCAACTACCTCAGTAAGGTCATTTCAGGGATGGACTTCAGATAGTACGTGTGCATAAGGTCCTGTTAGGTCAACTAGCAAGCGCGAGTGTAAGTTTCCCTAAAGTTTGTGGAAATGACCGAAATAAATCGAGGAAAGAAAGGACACAACAAGGTCAAGGGCTGAATTCGACAGTAACCTATTGCATCTTCATCCAGGAAAGAGATTTTGTCAGTATCCAAAAACATAACTATCCTCTGCATGAGGGTGTTAAGGCCACGACCACAGGCAAATATGCATGGATTAACTGGTGATTATCAACCACCCGAACTTATGGGCAAATCTTCAGAACTAGTCTAAGAACGCTTAATCCTTGGTACACTTTTCACCCAAAGTTGAGGCTCAAAGGTGTATGTAGAACCAAGAGGTTGTGAGTTCAAGCCTCACGGGTTGCAAAACCTGGGTTGGGGTATGGCTGGCTGATGACAGCTAATGAGCTAGAAATGGCCATTCTAGTCTTCCTTGTCCTTGTCGATAGTGTTCTTCTGCCTATAACGCCAGCCACTGCGACTGCTGGTGGGTTTCGACAGTGGGCCACGTGGCACAACGGGATGGCGAGTTACTCCCGTAACCGATCAGTGAGTGCCAACCTACCATTGAAACGTTTATACCCCGAAGCTAACGAAAATGCTCTAGCCTTTCCTTAATGGGGTTGGATATCAAAAAGAGACTTTTGCTGTGTAAACAAGGTGAATCCTGCCTGCTCCCCGACAGGGCAGGAGAATAAGAACGCCCCCTTCCCCGTAAAAAGGAGGAGTTACGCTCAATTTTAGGAAGGTTACTTATTCCCATGTCCTAACCCTAACCCTAACCTGCATCTTAGTCCCAAGTCGGCTTAAATTTAACACAGAAGCCGCCTGTATTATGGGAAGTTCCTGTTTCCCTGTCCTGTCACGGGGAAGGGCCACAAAAAAACTTCTACCCTAAATAATTAGAGCATCATGTCCAACGTAGCGCCGACCGAGGTGGTGGTTAGACTACCTTGATCGGGAGCCCTCTCGTAATTGAAGTCGGCACAGCCGAAGCTAATGAGTGCAAGATGCTTAGTACTAGGCTGCATAAACACTACCCCTTCCAGTTCCAAGTTGAGAATCATGGGGAAGTGGCGGTGCACCAGTGTGTTTATACGATGGCACCTACTCATTTCGTTTCTGCATGTTCTTCAGAAATGCATGCACGAACTTAATATGCACAGAAAAGCGAAATGCGTACACGGCACGAGTACAAAGCTACAATGGTAGACAGCGAAACAACCACAAACAAAAATGTGCAACGGCAGTGTATCATCGCATTGAGACGTGTTGGGGTACACTGGAAGACAAGGGCCATTGAGGGAGGATATCTTCGAGGGGTGGTCTGAGCGAATGGCTACCTGCGCAACCACGTCCGGCAGTGCATGCGCAAACGAGCCGAGAGACCGGAATGCACCGCATGAAGATTTTGGTGGGCACTATCTTGCGGCAAAAAATTATTGGAAGCCTTCAGCCCTCTTCTCACGCCCCTTAGCGTCTGGTTTGCATACAGACTGGAAGCAAGTATCAGGCGCCAAGCGGTGAGAGCAAAATTACTTCTGCCACGGAAAGAAAGGTCTGTAGTCATTTACCAGGTCTGGTGCAGTTGTGGGAAAGGCAACTACGTCGGAGAAATTGAGAGACTACTCTGGACACGAATGGCCGAGGCTGTGGTAAGGAGGAATGACGCTGGCTCTCAGCTCGGCCATATTTTCAAGTTTGATGAGGCCGAACTCCTCGCAAGAGGTGACAACCGCGTGAGCCGCAAGCTGCTTGAGTCATGGTTCTCGGGCCCACAGTCTATCAACAAGCGCAATGAACTCCCGTTCGCATATTCCTTGTTGAGGCATCGGCTGAGCAAGGAAATGGGTCACGTGGCGAGGACATGGGTGACCGACGCTTCCAATGACAGTGAGCCAAATTTCCGGGTCATTATCACAACCGCATCCAACATGGATGATGAAATCACGGCCAGTAACGACTCGGACGCAGACGACCAAGCTATAATCGCATCAATTACAACCCCAGCAGTGATCACGATAGCTGCTAATTGTAGTACGCATGTGATCGCGTGGCCACTACGTAATATAAATACTGCTCACCTTGTGCATCTATCACCCTTTCTGATGATGGGTTCGAGAGAATCCGAAACGCCAGGCCAATAAACACCATGTTTCAGTGATCGCCTCTTCTTCTTCTGAAGTGTTTTCCGAAACTCGCCTGTTCGCTTCTATCAGAAAGGCAACTGTATTCGAGAAACCGGAAGACGACTCTTAACGCAGATAGCCCGACCGCGGAGGGGGGAGGGAGGGGGAGGAATGACACTAGGTCTCAAGCTATGGTACATTCGATGGACTCCACCCACACTTTCAAATGCTATGAGGGCAAAGGTGTCGTAAGATAGGAGGAGTTTGGTGGATGGGAAGTTTCTTTATTCACGGTGGTCTGGCCCTCAGACCGCCAACAAACAATGAATTTCTGCCCTATTTAATGCTAAAAGTTGACCTGGGTTGAGTAATCAATCACACTAGTAGCGCTCACGTGAACACTGTTTCCAACGCCCGTAATGGTCAGTCCAACGGTCGATTAATTAGCACACTGATTGCCAGCATTTCAGCCACAACAATTGATGATTCGGATACGATCAAACAGGGCAAGATCGCACGACGCGCATGAGTCTGCAACGAATGCGAAACTTGTAGTTCTGTTGGGCGTTTTATGGTTTAGCAAACTGCATCCCAGAACCCCTGTGTCCTCTATAATTTTATGTATGTGATCTAGAGTAAATTCGAAACATCCGGCCAATTACATTATTGCTCTAAGGATCAGTTTTCTTTTTCCAAGTGGCCAGTCTTTTGTCTTGTATAGGAGGGAACGTTAAAAAAGGAGAAAGAAGCGGGCAAAATAACGGATTTCCAGGTTTGAATACCAACTATCCAGCTAAGTATTGGTCTCAGCATCCAAAACCACCGGTATTCCCAGTGCCAGGCTAGTGGCTACTACCGAGTGGTGACAGTTTGACCACCCTTTCCGATGATGTCCGCCGTCGGCGCAGGAACGGTGCCTTGTGTGTGAATTATTTTATAATGATAGTAGACTTGCCCTGCACCTACCGCACTTATTATTCGCTCACCCTCCTGGTTCCGGTGACGTAACCAAGTGAAGAGGACCGGAAATGAGATAGGGGGCAGGTGGATGGCGCGATGGCAATCCGCATCGAGGCGTGAACCCTCCCCTCCATGTTCACCTCTCGAACAAGGCCTACCGTGCCCTGATCTAGCTTTCCCCCATGTTGGTCCAGCGCATCTACTCAAAGGCCTGTTGTAGAGGCAAAAGAGTGTCCTACAAAAGACTAATAGTCATCCAAATACTGGTATAATTATGTGAATCACAGTTGTTCGAGGTCCGGAAACCTTCTTCACTCCTCTGACATTCAGTTCCTTAACTAGCCGATTTTATTAGAAAACACACTAGTGACCTCCAGTCTCCTGTAATTCTTTCTTAAAAAGCTACCGCTCTATGACTAGCCAAGGCTGCGGAGGGCGTCAGATCCAGTCGAACGGGCGTGGCATGCAAGCTAATAGAAAACTTGTAATTCGGTCATCATAAAGCATGAGATGTTATCAGAGATGCGCGTCGCAGCCACTTGGTTGATGACCCCCCACTAGCACGTCCGCGAACGCATACTGCATAAATGCAGGTGCGTGCGTGCACCTGTGTGTTTGTGTGCGTGTGTGATTCATTCATCGGGCCGGTGAGCCAGTGCCTGGAACACCATCACACAGCAGAGATCGTCGCCTCCACTGCCCTCACTGTCCTCGCGCATTCACTCATCGCATTGGCCTATTCGGTCACATGCGCATCCATGTTTCTTCGGACTTAACCGCAATGCCGACAACATCAATGCGCCATGCGCCTCGCCGCCATTCTTGGCGCCCTGACGCCCCACTACCGCGGATGACTGTCGCCCCAGCCTCTACCGATTTCTCCCGCCACCCACACTGCGCCCGCAACTTCAACTCACGCATTGGCTCGGTCGGTCACCTGCGAATCCATCGCACGAGGCGCTGGTGAACCAGTGCCTGGGGCTCCGACATACAGTCGACGCGCCCGCCTTCACTGCCCTCACTGCTCCTGGAAATTTACACACCGCATGGGCCTATTAGAACATGCGCCTCCTGAAACCTCCGGTAAACCACCGGAGTCGCTACAATCAACACCTACAGCAATACATCGACAACACCCTCCCACAATCACCATTTACCAGAGTATATCACGGTTTCCTAGAAGCCGTGGCTGAAGATCTACCAATCTAACGCTTCCTGCTTGAACCACGCCGTCGGCTCAGTGTATAATGCTATTAATGTGTCGAGTGGCTGACGGAGGTGGACTGGGAGTCGGACGGCGATGAAACGCTCCATATCCCTGAGTTTGTATTGAATCCTGGTGTGTGCGTTATGGGGGCCAGGTCGTGCTGTGGCGCGCGAAGACGGAGTACGCCGATCCGTCGAGCCAGTCGCCCTCCACATCAGACGACTGACCGGCTCGGACGGTGGTCTGAGCTGTTGGAGTGGAAGTGGTCGAGAACTCAGCTATTCTCACTATAAACAATCTGACGCGCTTGGAAACTATCACGGTGCACTAAGGCCAGGTGGGTTGTGACGGGGATGGCCTCGGACCGCGTGGTCAGCCCAATGTGTGTTTGTGTGGAGTGGCTGACTGGCGGACTGAGAGTCAGGCTGCAATGGCTCCTTCTTAATGGGGTCTTTATGGCACCCCATAATGGGATCCGAAGCCAGGTGGTGGCACGCCCGGGGGCGGCTCCGACGCGCCAACCACCTGTGCCCTCTCCCATCTCCGGTCTTCTTGAAGTTGGCGACCCAGGGACCGAGGCTCGGGTTAGGGGAGGGAGAAGAGAGTGCGGCGTTGAGTGCCCGCGGTTGGAAGGGTTGCCCGGCTGACAGTAACTGCTCGGACCTCGCCGGTTGGTCGGTATTGTTTGTTGTTGGGTGGTACGACTGGTGATTCGCGAGTCGAGCTGCGATAGCTCCTTCTTAACGTGACCTCTATCTCACACATGTGAGATGTAAACCGTTCAACCCCTGTTGTGTGAAATCCTGGTGCTTGTGTTTTGCGGGGGCCGGGTCGTGTAGTACACGTAGACGAATCACCAGCAGCTGCGCTGCGCTTCCGCATCAGACAACTGACCGGCTCGGACAGTGAATCTGGTGTAGAGATGAGAGAAGTGAGTCGAGAGCTCAGCGTATTTTCCTCTATAAACAATCTGACGCGCTTAGAAACTATCACGGTGCGCTAAAAGCCGTGGCTTGGAAGGTTACCAACTGACGGATAACTCAGACCCGCGTAGTCAACTAATGTATTATTTTAATGGAGTGTATTGGCGGACTGAGAGTCAGGCTGCAATGTGGCTCCTTCTTAATGTGGCCTTTATGGCACTCCACTCCGACGGGATCGAGCCAGATGTGGCAGCACGCGGGCAACTCCAGCCGCCTCAACCACCTACTCTCCGAAGTCTTCTCGAAACTCTGTCGCCCGACACCGAGGCTCAGGTGGGGAGAGAGGAGAATACCCGGTATACGGCGCAAGGCTACTATCGCAAAACTAATTCACGCGCGCAAGTCACCGTCCACCACCTGGTGTGGAGCATACGGTGGACCTCGTCGAAACCGACAGTCAGACTGCCGGTGTGTGTGTGTGTGTGTGTGTGTGTGTGTGTGTGTGTGGTATTGTGTGTGTGTGTGTGTGTAGCCTTTATGGCACTCCACTCCGTGGGATCCGAGCCGGGTGTGGTGGCACGCCCAGGGGCGGCTCCGGCCGCGCCAGCCACCTGCGCCCTCTTCCATCTCCGGTCTTCTTGACTCTGTCTTGACACCGGGCTCAGGTGGGAGGGAGAAACAGTGCAGTAGCTGCAGCGCAAGGCTACTATCGCTTTAAACTAAATCACGCGCAAGTCACTGCGTCCCTGCTCAACTTTCCCATGAGCATACGGTTGACATCGTCGGACTACGACGGTCGAACTGTCGTGTGTGTGTGTGTGTGTGTGTGTGTGTGTGTGTGTGTGTGTGTGTGTGTGTGTGTGTGTGTGTGGAGTGCCCCCTAAACGGGCCACGTGGTAGATGCGTTGGACCAACACGGGGGCCACACTAGTGCACGGCAGGCGTTATTCGGGTTGCGCTCCCATAACAAATGCCGCACATAGAGGTGTGGTGGCACGCCTAGGGGCGGCTAGGACTCAGGGGACCCGGCCGCGCCAGCCACCTGCGTCCTCTCCCGCCCCCGGTCTTCTTGACTCTGTCTTGACACCGGGCTCAGGTGGGGGAGGAGGAGAGAGTGCGGTAGATGCAGCGCAAGTCTACTATCACTTTAAACTAAATCACGCGCAAGTCATCGTCCCTGCTCAACTTTCCCATGAGCATACGGTGGACATCGTCGGACTACGACGGTCGAACTGTCGGTCATTGCATCGGGCGCTAGATGAAGTGCGATGGCCCGCCCGCCACACGGCATGACAACGGTAGCGGAGGCGACCATAGGCGCACTCCACTGGTGACCGAATTCAAGCGGGCAACGACCTAACGCGTGTAGTACGCCAAAGTGCCAGCCGTACTAAGTTGCGCATTTCGTTTAAGACGGTTGCGGCGGCTACATTTGCACCCACACGACCGAATTCATGGCGAGAACAACGAGTGACGGCACTTCAGAGTTGACATCTCGCACGCAGTTGAAATAGGAACTTCACGTAAAATCTGAAGACTCCCAAGAGCAACGTTACGATTACTAACCCTACAATATGTCTATGAAAACCTTCTTGTATGCAAATTTATTTATAGGTTTTTTTCTTGTAAAACCTTGCTTATTGCCCCCAAATATACAGCAGTCCAAATGTTCTGCCCCGATCATGGATGTTTGCCAAAGTAGATTCAAGCGGTTGCACAGTATAGTCTATGAGGACAGTAGCATGATTACAATAGGCAGGGTTAAGAACAGATATGTCCACGGCATTGTAGAGACGAAACGTCACACGAGACCAGTAGAGTCTCCGTCTCATCTTCGGAAGATTGAAATTGATTTTAGTGTGTTACGATTCATTATATCTGTTTGTGATCACACGATAATTAGGAGAAATCATGAAGGCACGAAAAATGTATTATCTCACGATCAAACGTTTACCATAGGTTACCATACAAGCGCTAAATATGACTTACATACGAACTGAAGGATGCTAGGGAATAAATCTGAGAGAAGTTTTTGCCTCCCTTGTATTTCACTCAAATTGATTGTTTGAAAAGAGCCAGCTTTTGCTGGGTAAAAGACAGGGTTGCTACCACATATTATCAACTAGTACAGTGTATAATCTCCCGAATCGAGCCGCAAGACACTTGTCCTGATGAATACGTTGTTGCACACAAATAAGAGGGTCCTTAAAAGTCTTCAAACGTTACCTTAAAGGACTGAATGAGACCAAAAATATGGACAGTACGTCTGGTAGAAAGAATTCGACCCAGCCACATGAACTACCGGGCATTGGATGGGGCCGTCCTTAGAAGAACTCAGTCAAGTAGACATAAACCCGTCGAGCAACTTGCCTCGCCTTATCACCCCACCAATGCATTGTCACCTAACATTTATGTGGGCAACGTCTCCAACTGTTGGATGCCAGAATCGCATCCTCCAGGTCTTCCTACTTCGGTGTGTGCACGACCTGCTGGATGTGTTTCAGTGACCATCCATGGATCAGGCCCGTTTACTAGTCAGCCTAAGCCTTTACTGCTTTCCAGGAGCAACTATGCTTGATAAAACACTGAAATCGACGCATACAGATGTGCTGTGTTTCTCAAAGCACAATCAACCTCTAGCCCCAAAAAGCTGACTGTGGAGGGGGAAGGGACACTGGTGTACCCTCGGCGGTGAGAAATGCAAATGTGAGTACCGATCTATGCCGGACTGCAGATGAGGATCGCGGGCACGACCGGCGTAAGAAAATGTAGGCAAGTCTAAAGCGGCTAATAGTTCAGTCTCCTCGGTCTATGTCCAATCTTGTTTTTTTTGGTTTTCACTCCTTGAACTTTGGGTTTTGACTCACAGAAACAATAATGTTCATCACAAACATTCTCATGGTCATGGTCATAAAGGATAATTAGTGTTTCGAGGTGACCCAATGGCAGCTGATAGTCTGTCCAAAATTTAAAAAAACTTTTTAGGAGTGCTGAAGGGCATTCCATGCTGGGATTTATTCACCCTCATATTATTTTGTGCCTACTAAATGTTCCTCCTTGTCTCCATCACGTGCGCGACGTCGAAGTTGGCTCCTCGATGAAGCCTGAAAAACTGGTGACAACAGAAAATCCTGTGGCACGTCTGGAAGGTAGGTCAGATGAGGGTTACAAAACCACTACGGTGACCAGGAATGGGTGTTGATCACGGGGCTGGCAACTTATGGGACTTCAATCCTTTTACAATGCAGCTTACTTGGGTGTTATTTATAAAAGCCTGTTTGAGTGATGAAACTCGCGGCTCCCGGTGGGGCCTCGTAGCTCAAGTGGTTTTAGGGTTGGCTGTACGAAAGCCTTTCCCGTGCTGTGATGGGTTCGAATCCCGCCCGGGCCACCGTGCTTTTCTCAAGTGAGTCAAATGAAAAGACCTGTTTTCACTCTTTCCTTCCGCTTACCACTGCCATAATTGTGCGCAGACATGATAGCGAAAATTCCCATAAATGTCACATAGTATTTTTAGAGTGGAAGGTCTGCGTCAGTACACTGTTGTAAAATCCACTTTTCTCAGTTTAATTGGTGAAGATTCAGGTGCATTCCACCCAGTCCACTCACGACCTGTGAGCATGGTTACATCCATTTAGCCTGGTTCGCGTACCAAAATAAGAAAATCCACATTTAGTGGAAAAAACTTCATTCCACTGTAAGTTACTTCCTGCACATTGGCTTTTTTCTGAAAGAAGTCTATTAGGGACAAGAGCGGTGATGGAGCTTTACCGATAAAATCACCTGCTATTGTCGTTTCTGGTTCGTTTGCCGTCATAAGCAAACAATACCCGTACGGGCACCTGGGTGTCGAACTCGAATCAGTTGGTCATATACCTATTTAAGGAACTCTCCACCAAGTAAACTGTGCTCCTGGCCCGTCAATTGTGATCGGTAGCATGCGAGTGGCGATGCCTGACCTATCCTGGTTATACGGCAGTGAATGGCGCACACATCTTGTCTTGCGAGATTATTCACCTTAATAGGCCGGAGCCTGTAGCCCGGGTCCGTCAGAATAGGTGACGCAATCACGTCAAACATAAAATGAAGCCAAAAACTCGTTTGAACGATATCTTGCTCTTCGAGTATGAGACCAGTGTGCGGGAGACAATTGTTAGCAGTGAACTGCTTCGGCATCCAATTCGTCTGAGGTTAACTTGACTCGATCCCGTTACGAACACCCTATGCGGTGACCAGTTCCAGGTGAACTTTCTTCAATGTTTTACGTTCGGCGCGCATTTGAATTTTCCGTCTTAAGGGTTACGGTTTCGATGGTTGCTAAATACCAGAAAAAATGCTTGTAGAAACTGTGAGGCGGGATTATATGGCTTCTCTTTAAAGAAGCCTCGTCATCGATACACCCGAGTGAAGTATGACGTGATTCGGTTGAGAGACAAAGGTGTCATGCCGGAGATGGAAAAGAACGCCTAGTTAACCACTGTACCCAGAATCACCTCTGAATCGATTAATTTGGTCTTGTCATTGAAGCAATGTGGGTGATGTGAGGACAGGCACCTTTTCCAACCTCGTGATGAGGTCAGAGTGGATTGGCTATAGATTTTAACCATGAAACAGCTGTCTTTACATGTATCCTTGACATCAACGAACTCCCTTTTTCCATGGCCGGGAACAGATGCAGCATCTCGAGCCGTCTCCTCTGATAGACATCATCCAAATCAACGCTTCTAAGGCCATCGAATGTTACTTTCGACATCGCGCCCACTTGATGCTTCCTGCTGCTACAACAGGGTCAGTTAACCTAACTTCCAACCACCATCCCTCCCTCTTACACACCGAAAAATTTCAATTCAACCTGATTTGTAGGCCTAGAAGTAAGCTCATCCGTAGCCAGTGACGAGTATTGCTAGTTGGGAGAGGGGGTACCGTGGTGAATTCGCTTACAGTGATGCAGACTTACATGGTGTCCATAAAGCCCTCTTTTCCACACCTGGGATGTTCTACTTGCAAGACTGGAGATGGACGCAGGCGCAGCAGCTGATAACGTTGAGGTCACATCAATGCGTACCACTAATACCGGTAGCGAGGTTCATACAACTCATCTTCGATAAGAAAGGAGGATCCTGGCATTCATGCATGCAAGAATTGCTCTGACGGCCCGAGGGGGACTGAGTTAGCATGGCAATTGGCAATCTTTCCACTCACGACTACTAGCACGTCGTTGAAGTCTAAAACAGCCGACGATGGCTCATGATAAAACTAGACGCCAGACCAGAACTGAAATCATCCAACCACCTCGTATCACAGCACAGCCGAACAGCGCGATAGTACGCGACAGGCACATTGCAAGAGCCCAGAATGGCAAGAAGGCGTGCAAGGAATACACGACAGTCAAAAATGAACTCATGCACTTTAGCGCCAAGCAGCATATCGACAGCAGAGGAAGAACGGTGGAGGAGGAAGAGAGAGTCAAGCAGCAGGCAATCTGACATTTATTTTCGGCGTCAAGGGCACGGCAGAGGCTGTCGTCACTGAAAGAAGGCAAATGGACGGAAGAGATGGCCTCCGAGGTGCCAAAGCAATAAAGCAGGGAACACAGACAGGTGTGGACCAGGGGTAAGGGCAATCGATCTGGATAAAGAGAAGCGCACGAGCACATACCAACCAGGCAACTCGGCTAGTGCAATGTGAGGTGGGGAAATAGGAGAGAGGGGATATTTATGAGCAACGGACACATGCACCGGATGCCGGTGCGCGAACACAGGCAAAACGTGAAAACGCGCTAGATTTCGGGTAATTCAATCGGAGCGAGAGGATGCGCCAGGCAGGGGCGGAATCAGGCGGTCGGGCGAGGATCAGCAAGAAAGCGCCGGAGGGAGGGGGGCGAAGAGGCAGTCTACAGACATCACACACTGCTAAAAAGCATTACTGTGGCCAATCAGCACAGAGCGCATGACAGGGCATCTGTGCTGCGTAGTTTTATGCGTAGGCAGGGTCGTGTGATTCATGTCCTTATTCGAAAATTCAACAGTATTCACTCTCTAACTGTACTCTCTACGGACAGAGACCAGTGACGGCGGTCGTCAAAGGTAGAGACCTAATGACAAAGAGGGGGGATGGAGTGGAGGATGCAGGTGGTTTAGTTTGTGCGAGTTAGCTAGTTTTTATGTCAGGTGACGGGAGGGAGGAGGGGCGACACGTGGGTGTTCAGTTATACGGTCAAGGGGGCAGTTCGGGAAGGAGCCGCATAGAACCTCATTACACAAAAGCGTGGCGCCTGAAAGATTTGGGTTGGGGCTCGAGGAGGGGATCGGGATATCAGGGTAAATGCAACTTTCGATCCAAGAAGTGAAATCAGTGGCAGAGGTGTGCCCGTCATGCCAATCATGGAACGCTGGCTAAATGCGAGTGGGTGCACGACGGTCAACACCATAGGCTCACACACAATCTAGTTGGGGGCGACAGCGACACAGCACCGCTTTAACACCCCGACTCGATCGAAGTTAGGTGGGGAGAAGGCGTCGAGGCGCAAGAGATTAGAGCTAATGACACTTTTTTCGGGATGGTGGAGAGGATTATGCACGCATCCCAAAAGAGATACCCACGACCAAAATCGAGATCAGCAGCGATCGGGACGGGTGGAAAGGAGGGGGGAAGGGGAGTTGGGCTGTATGGCGACGGAAGACAAAGGAAGAAAGGCTTAGTGTCACTTTTGACGTTCCTCCAACTGTTTGATCCGTCTCTCGTGCCCCTTGATGATGATCTTCATCTTCCGCATGTCGTCTAAGAGCTGCTGAACGTCGGCCGGGTTTATGCCGCATGCCGCCGCCCCCGTGGATGCCGGCTTTTCTCCATCTCCCACGGTTGAAACCTGAAGTGCAAGCGTAGGAGAATGTACACGAGGAAGAAGGCATGGGGAGAAAAATGCACCGAAACAGGTCCTCCCTTCCATAGAAAATGGGCAAAACTCTCTACCCTAAGACCTTATATGAGCAAGGCGCAAGTAGCACGCGTGCCTACCTTTACTGACTCATTTCTAGAGGCTTTATAATAGACAAAACAGGCTTTGAAGCAGATTCAGTAACCATAGGACCATCTCATGAGACGGCGGAAGATGTAAGATCACTGAAGTGAAGACTATGAAATGGACTCCAGAGAATAAAGTCTCATCGTTGAGCAGATATAACTGTCACCTGCGCGGCGCGTGCTCCAAGGGTTGCTTAGCCTGCACACCCCGGGGCTCTTAAGATAATTCTTTCTCGACGTTTCCACCATTATTAAAATCGGATGGAATCCCCTGTTGTGGCACGAATGCTCTATGTTATTTGGCTGTTAAAATCAGCACTAACTAATAGGCGGCGCTAAAAAGAACAAAAGCAGTGACCGGACTTATACTTCAAGCCGTGAAAAGCCACTGATGGTCGGGAACCACTGCATGCTCTTGCATGTCCTCTGAGATGCGAATGGGCACGTAAACGTATTTGAGCTAGGTTCGATGTGCAGCATGAAAGACAGTGAATAGGTACGGACCGGCCTGGTCGATTCGGTAGCCAAACTAGGCGTCATTGTGCCACCCAATTTGCGCGCAGAACCCTCCGTGGGGGAATCCTTGGCGGGCTGGTGGAGACTCGGCCGAGGACGCGAAAGAGGCAGCTTGCCATTTTTCTTTGTATTCTTTTCCTTACTGACAAAACTGTCCTTTAGAGACATCTAGGCAAAGGCAGAAACAGAAGAAGGAGAAACGCTTACAGCAAGTTGGAAACCAAAACAGATGCTGAAGTCTGAGCAGTGCCAAAGTCTGCTATCGCGCATTTCCATTCCACTCAAAGTTCTGGTGTGAAATTAATAAAGTATATGTTGGCTTTACCAGAGAGAGGGAGAGAGAGATTTTACAAAATGAAACAACGTTATACGTAGGTGTAACTTTAGCTTAACTCGAAGTCTCAGTGGGGGTTTGCATACATAACTTTTTGAATACAAACCAGTTTTCCAGTTCCACGTAAGTAACCTTTATTGCTAGAGGGCATATCGGGAAATTTTGGCCGAGGTTTCACGATAGTGCCAGGGGTAGCTTTCACACTGCTTCGAGACCGTAGTGCTGACCCAATGGTACTACTCAAAGCCCAAGCCCAAGAGTGGGATTTGCTAACAGCCGTTTTAACAGAAACAACAGGGAGCACGTTGTCCCATAAAGTAGACCAGCTGCAGCCGCGAAAAATACACAAAATATAGGGTTTAGCAATTTAGCGAATACTTATGTTGCGATAGACTAGGGGAAAAAACCAGCGACAAAACATATCCCGCAGATAGGGAAATTAATGCAAGTACTGGGTTTTTATAAGAATGGAGACATAGTGAATACAAAAAAACAGTCAGATGTATCCTGCCTACGAAAAATGATCAACTTTATAGGAAAATACTGACTTTTCGAATGGAAGCGAAGGTCCCAGTTCTAAATGCTTGTATGAGCAACCAAGAAGGCCTAACGAGCACCGGAACAATTTGTTGAGATTTCGAACTAGCGCAGGAGTTTATCGTCAAAGACAATAGCAGAAACACAAACAGCCTAAATCTATAGGGGCTACAGGGCGATCAATGACGCAAGTCCGGAGGTGACTGAGCATGTCTCTCTCTATAGGCCGGCACCAGAGAGATACCTCGATTGAGTTTCCATTCGAGGATCAGGCTTCCATACATCGATACACCAATACATCGATACCCCAGAGAGATACATCGATTGAGTTCCCATCCGAGGATCAGGCTTCAATACATCGATACACCAGAGAGATACATCGATTGAGTTCCCATCCGAGGATCAGGCTTCAATCAACCCTCGGCTCGTCTTGCTTCCGGCGACCAGCCTTCTTAGCGCATACTGATTTCCCTTCAAATGTGATTTATGCAGGTCTGAAAAGATTCCCGACAGAAAACACGCCTGCTACTGTGTACGCACCAACAGGAGTTTGTGCAGCGATAATATCCATAGGTATGGTTGCGCACTGACCTGGCAAGCCATAACAGCATTAGTACATGGTGACTTGGACCCATAAAAGGGGCCAAACGGTAGATGCACTGGACGAACACGGGGGCCAGATCAAGGCATGACAGGCATTATTGAGAACGAACAAAACCACCAACACGAACTGCCATGCATAGAGGGGGAGGGTGTGGTTGCACGTTTAGACGCAGGCTCACACCAACCACCTGCGCCAGATCTCACCTCCGGTCGTCTTCACCCTGTACTGACATCGCCTCTTATATTGTCGGCGAACTCTCTTGGGGGAAGTTTCGCAAACTCCAAGCACACTTCTAACAATGAGTTCGCGAATGATTCAGGGGTACCAAAGCTAAAGGAACCTGGTTGATAAGCTGAACGACAGCTTCATCGTCCATCTTGACCGGGCAAATACCCCCTGCCCCCGAACGCGAAGCTCAACACGATCACCTGTGGTTGCCATCGTGTCTGGATGGGATACAATCTACTGCATTTTTGCAAAACAGTTGACCAACATCGCAGCATCACTAGCGTTGTCCAGACTCACAACCAACTGCAACACCGAGGTAGTTTGACAATGAGAGTTGAAGAATCCAATTAATGACGGAGTTGGACAGATTTTGTGAGATGGACGACGGATATAACATTAGAGTGAGGGCATTGGATGTACTGACACTGAACAATCAAAAGAACCTGGGTTCTAACCTCAGGTGCCCCCAAACTTGATATTTGGTAAAGTTAGCTGACGACGGCTAATATGCCTGAAATCATCATCCTGGATTTCCTGGTCTTTGCTGGCGTCACAGAATTAACGCTGCTAGCCAAGTACATGGACCGCTTTGTGCCGTAGCATGACCAACTTTGTTAAGGGGTTTTGGCGCATATGAAAAATTTATTTGATCCAGTTGTGAAAAACTCGGCAGCTTCGGTGGGGTTCGTAGACACGGCTAAAGCCTTCCCTTTGCTATCGTGGGTGCGAATCCCACAAAAATCGTCATTTTTCACAACTGACTGGATCAAACTGACCCTCGGCCTAACGCTCTGATGTAAGGCCTGAAAAACGAAGCAAGTTCCACGGCACACCAGCATACAACATGAGCGACCACAATGACAAAGTCAAACGCAGAGGCAAATTCCATAAAACAGGTAAAAATTAATCACACTAACGGTCTTTGTGAATCTACCAATTTGAGAAGCGATAGTCAATATATTGCCACCCACACTAAAATTGCAGATTCTTTCTTGTTCATAAGCCACTACCACTGTTGAGTATGCCTGGCTGATGGTGGCTAACAAGCCAGAAATGGTCATTTCAGTTTCCTTTGTCGGTAAGGATGCCTTGTATGGCCGCATAAATAGGATATGTGAAAAAGAACTGCCCACAATATATGTGCTTTGCAGTAAATTCAAAGGAAAATAGGTTAAGGATTGAGGTGAGGGTTAGGGCTAAGTTTAGGGTTAGGTTTAAGTTTGAAGTTAAGGTCAGAGTTGGGGTTAGGGTCACGATAAGGCTAAATGCTACAATTTTTATCGTGTTAACTGTGAGGCTTAGGTTTAGGCTACAGCTAGGATTTAGATAAAGGTTATAGGTTAGTTTTATTTTAGGGAAATTTTAGCTATAAGACACGAGTATATTTACCGTTGGTGAAATTTACCGTATGGTCACCTATTTTATGCGGTTGCGGTGGTTCCTTTTCTTTTGTCCTGTCTAGACGGCCATACAAGGCATCCCTACCCATTTGTCTTTGTCTGTAATGTCATTCTGTCAGTAGTAGTAGTAGTATTAGTAGTAGTAAAAGTAGTAGTAGTAGTAGTAATAGTAGTAGTAGTATTGGTAGTAACAGCAGCAGCAGAATTAGCTGTAGTAATAGTGGTACAGGTTCAAAGGCAGCTGGAGAAAGAATTACAGAATAACTTTTCTTACGAAATGCAAATGCGTATTTTTCCCAAGGCCCAGCTATCATATGCACCTTCGTGGAGCCCAAGATTCGGACAAGTCACACAGCAAAATAATCAACAACCGTCACACAAGCGCCGGAAGAAATAAGTCAATAGCTGCTTGCGCACATGCGCACGGCTGGCGAAGGCCAGTGTGGCAGGAATACAACCACTAGGGAAAAGATAGGAATACTTTAGCCAGGGTCAACGCAGTTGCTGCGGTAAAGCAAAAAGAAACGTAAACGAGGGGTGGGAAAATGAAGGCAGTTCAGGGCCGAATCATCGCCTCTCCCTTCCCCTCCCCATCACCCACTCTGGCCCCGTCTCTCAGCACCCACGAGATTAGGCGGAGAGAAAGCAAGAGAGAGAGAACGCGCGTACTTTGGCCATATATGGCCAAGGCGTTAGTCGGCGCCGCCGCTGCCACGAGGATCACCAGCGCACCACCACACATTCGATCTAAGCGTCAAGTCACACGGGCAGACGCACAGCAAGAGCGCATTCGACAGAAGCAGGCTCCATCGGGACGCAGCACGCATACACACACACACACACACACCAAGACAGGCGGACAGCGCGTAAAACTGTGACGCTGAAGGGAACGAGTGGAGTTGACAGAGCGTGCGGAGAAACGGCACTCGCCTTTCTTACTCGTACGAAAAGCATAAGGCTTGGGTTGGCAGATTATATATATATATATATATATATATATATATATATATATATATATATATATATATATATATATATATATATATACATATACATAGATGATAGAGAGAGAGATAGATAGATAGATGATACATAGAGAGATGGAGAGATAGAATAGATAGATAGAGGAGGTATTTTTGAGTTCTGTTTCACAGATTTTCGTATAATAGGGTAAACTAGCCAGGTGTAGGTTGTTTCATAGGATGGAACAGGATGAAAGAACCAGTTTAACTGGCCTTAACCGACCCAAAGTGATTGCAGGAGGGGATAAAGGTGTTTCAGTTTCCTTTGGAGTTCCGATCTAACACTCATGATGTTTCTTGTACAGATCAGCACTCTTTGACTTTTGGTAGCCATGGCGACCACATGCAGCAGCTAAATTGCAATCCCGTTGTAAAACAGAGTGCTGAAATTCCGTCTAAGTCAGGCTGGAGTACTGGAGAGAGCGTAAGCTTGTAGCCCACTTTTCAAGGCAGTAAACTAAAGAACCAGCTGAGCTTCGATTCGAACCAACTTGTTCACGCTTTGCTGCATGGCTGGCTGACGACGGAAAAGAAGCCAAAAGTGGTAAGGATGTCTTTTATCCCTCCTCCCTCTAAACAGGATATGAGAACGGGACTTGCCTGCAATATTCGTGTCCTTGCGCGAAATTCTAGGGAAAATAGGGTTAGATTTATAGATACAGTTAGAGTTGACGTTTAGAGCAGGATCAGGGTTACGTTTACTGTTTGGGTAAGGGTTTGCGTTATGGTTAGGACACGCGAATATTTAGCCTTCCTGGGATTATTCGGAGGGTCACCTTTATTGCGTCGACGAGGCGTTCCTATTCTCGTGTCTTGTATGACGCCATATAAATAATCCTTACTCCAGAAATTGCCATTCCAGTCAACCGTCTCTGCGTCGGTCATATTTCTGGACTAGGATAGAACTATTTAGCGGAATGCCTTCCACCACGAGATGGGGCACAAGGACCGTAATTTAGACCAGAAAACCATAACGTAGTGAGTGCGTCGACCTTTGAGGATAATGATGGGTGCCAAGATGAGCTAGTAGTAGGTGCAAATAACGGAACACAAAGTTGCTAAATCATTATAGGCCTCTCGAAACAAGTAAATGTACTCAAAATCCGCAAGGATTTGGCAGTACGAGAGCAGAAAGGGTGCTTGGCTATCTAACTGCGTCCGAGCCTGAGTTTTAGAGAGAAAAAGAAATGACAGGAAAGATGTGCACAAAAACGGCAAACGGGCTTAAACATGAAAAAGGGACCAACATACCAGAAGGGGGAGGTGCATTCTTGCCGGACATCCATTCCTCGGCGGAGAGGGCGGGCATATCGCTGACAGTGTCCGGATAGAGGTCGTCCTGGTATAGGACCGACTTGCGAGGCACAGTGAAGGAGATGACCTCACAGAGGCCTTTGGCGTGAAGCTTGTAGAATCGGGCAATCTCGTTTTGGTTCACGTCAAGACCCCGCTTGGGCATCCAACCCATACCACGCTGGGGATCGGTGCTAGTGAGTGTGTCGATAAAGTAAACAAAGGGCTCCTCATCTGTGATCTCAAAGTACCGAATAGAACAGTCCCCCTGGAAGCGAAAAAAAGAAGGAAGAAAAGAAAGGAAGATGGTTAGCAAAATCTACTGAAAGATGACAGGTGAGGTGTCTGGTCAGACAAAAATATCCCTCGTTGCGTGAGCAGATAGTTAGAAGACAGCAGAAGAAGTAGGGAGATAATTGGAACAAATGCCCAAAATGGGAATAAATGCAGCAGAAAAAAACTACCGTTGGTCATTGCTCATGAATCCTCAAGTGAACAGCAATCAACACACATAACGGGACCCAAGACACAGAAGGGCGAATAGGTCCTATAACGCCCTCTATCATAGCAGATGGACATATTCATAAAATTATAGCCGGTGAATGGGCTAGGTAAACCGGTGGTTGGTAGCACGATCTGAGTCCAGTTGCAGTAAGAGCAGACTGGGACTTCACAAAGTATGATGGTAGAAGTGGTTTTGATCACACCGAGGTGGACACAGAGGCAATTAACCAGCGCTATCCGGACCTGGAAGGTGTGGTCCTACGTAATGTAAAGAAGGAAAAGGGTTGATCTACATCGGCTGTGTTTCACAGCACCACCTCTCATTTGTTTTTGGTAATGTTTGTGCTCCTGTTCATGGGTTGGATGTAGAGCTGCCTAACAAACCCAATCCGGGCCTTGAACGTGTGCTGCCAGAAGGGGCAAGTTGAAAGGGCGCTGGGCAGTGATGGATCTGCTACCCAGTGCTGCAGTCCCGTTGTCATGTGTGGCTCCACCTTGGCCTTGGCAGATTTATATGGTTACTCACGGCAGATGAACAGGCTTTTAGATCCTATGTGAGGATCGTGCGAGGCTGTTGGTTCCTTCAGAATCAACCGAGTGAGGGTGGTGGGGAATGATACCGTTCATGGTCACCACGTTTCAACAGGAGACGCCCCCTGTTTTGCGGTATCCACGGTCAGCTGACCGGAGGTAGATAGAAAATCAATATTTTTGGCAGACCTGAGCAAGTTAACTGGTAACCAAGTCGTGCAAAACCGGGCGACATCGGCGGGACTCGAATCCCCATCCCTCTCTGCCTACTGAACTGGGAATACTAAAGTACAGCTAACGATCTAACCATCTTATCGAACGTGATGGTAGGGCCAATCCAGTGGAATGAACATGAACCTGAAAAGGTAGAGGTTATTCCTCATTGTATCTACATGTTCAGTTATTTGCGTCAAGAATAATCTCCCAGTTGCTCCAGCGTAGTTGCGCTTTGTCCGCAACTACATCAGATCTGGTAAACGACCCGGAGCGTTTACTGTCATGACAAGGGATCTTTTGGCGCTATTATTGATAGTCGCCTAAGGGTTGTGTGCAACCTCAACTCCAAACGGTATGAGAAGACGGCTGACGACTTCAGAGACGTTCTTGACAAACGGGAGGCCTTACTAAAATTCTGGGCGAACGCGGCTTGATTTTCTGCCTCGGTTGCACATGCAAATGATAGCGAAATTGCGCAGATATACATGGGTTTTGAGCACGCGAAACGTCAGGCAAAGAAAGCCCTCCTTCCAGCGACTGCACGTCCTTCTTCTCAACCGCTTCTTCAAAAGTCGCCTTTTCGTTTGTATCGGCATGTGCTGCTTCCCCACTGCGGCTGCCCAAGCACCTGTCAAGTCCGCGGAAATCCAGCACACTCACCGATAAATGAACCGAATTAGTCAGGGTTGCCTACAGGATCAATTTGGCCTTTTCTATAAGGAATCGGAACTTATTGATGTTGAAATCGGACGGCCTGACAGGGAAAGTGACTTCAACGTTAATTTGATTATAGAGTGGGAGACTTGTACAGCGCCGGCCTATATACCGATTCCCGGTCCTACACGATCCCTCAGCAGGCGTAATCGCTGATGTCACCCTCCCCCGCCCCGCTGCAACCCGGCTGGCTCCTTGCTGCGGGCTAAACTTACTTGTACTCGCTACGGCTGCGATCATGCCTGATCTAGGCGGCCTCAATTATGTCATGGATTGTGCCCCTCCATGCGTGATGATCCGCGGCAGCAGACCTGGACGGTTCAATCCATTCTCTTCGCCAACGACGGACGCCGAATACCGAAGGTCCAAGAAAAACTTCCATTTCCTGACGAACTGTGTCGGGCCAGGTTTTGAGCTGACCCCCTCCTCGACGCCTCCAATTAGGTGGTGGGATCGGTTCAAGGGCAGTAACACTGAACCCATAAGGTGGGCGACGAAGAAGGTGTCCGAAACACCTCAGACGTCGTTCTGGGATGGCTTGGGATATCCTTGCGACGTTTGCGCAGCGATTGCGGACTGTCTCATTTGAGACGAAGTCGGTGTACTTCACTCGGAGAATGGCCCTCAAGCAGTGGTGATCAAATGCCTCCAGATTTCGCTCATCTTCCACGCGTGTAGCCCAGCATTCACAGCCATAGAGAAGGGCAGACCGGACAGATGCAAGGTATATACGAATCTTTGTGGCGATAGAAATGTCGCATCGGGTCCAGAGGCACTTTCTAAGGCTTGAGAAAACCCGACGAGCAGGATCGATTCGTGAGACAATGTCATCCTTACTCTGTCTATTCGGCAGCAACCTCGCCCCAAGGTATTTGAAACTGTCCACCTCTTCAAGTTGACAGCCACCGACCTCAAGAGGTGCTTTTTCCTGGACAAGGATGCAGTTTGAAAAAACGTTGGTCTTCCCCGCGTTTATGGACAAGCCGACCGATTTAGCGATTTCATTTACCTGCGACACCATGGACTGCAGATCACTAAAGCTTGAAGCTAGTAAGGCGATATCATCTGCGTAGTCGAGATCAGCCAGCCGGCGTCCGGGTGCAAGCCCAAAACCATCCTCTTCGTTCAGAGCCTTCCCAAGAATTCAGTCGATAGCGTAGTTGAACAGGATAGATGAAAAAATACAAACTTGTCGAACGCCAGACCGAATACCGAATGCTTGTGAAAGATTGTTATGAACCAAAACTCGCACAGTGGTTGAGCTGTAATAGGCCTTGATGATGGCGATGATTTTCGATGGTATACCATCTACTGCCATTACGCGCCATAAGGTTTCACGATAAACGGAATCGAACGTGGCGCCGAAGTCGACAAAGCAGACGGCCGTCGGTTTCTGGTAACTATGGCGAGATTCAAGGATGCGTCTTAGTGTGCATATTTGGTCCGCACGTCCACGCCCAGCACGGAATCCGGTGTGGTTGGGCCTCGTCCTAGAGTCGTGCACAGCCTTGAATCGCCTGAGAAGGACAATGGTGAAGATTCTAGCAGATTACCGTCTTGTGGACAGGCAGCAGGAGGCCTGAGCCCCAGTCATCAGGAATAACCTCGTCTCTCCACGCTCCTGCAATCACTTCATGGAGCCAGTGCGCCAGTGCGTCGACACGAGACTTGTAGATTTCAGAGGGTATACCATCCTCTCCAGGTATCTTGTTGTAACGCAACCTTCTTATAGCATCAGTGACTTCTCCTTTAGAAGGGGGGTTGCATGACAGTGCACAGGCAGGAGAGGGGGAGACTCCATTGCACGTGGTAAGAGGGTGCTGGGCTCGGTATCGAAGTTGAGAAGATTATCGAAGTGCTCACGCCAGCGCTCGACCTTGGCCGGGTTTTCAGCAATAAAGTTGCCATTCACGTCATGAAGTGAGTCGCTCAATGTAGAGGGCCTACCACAAACTTGGCTGATAATTTGGTACAGTTTTCGAGTGTCACCTACGTTTGAGGCCTGCTCCATTGAGGTCGCTAGTTCAGCCCAATATTTCTTCCGATCTTCCCTAACCGATTTCGCTGTCATCTTTCGGAGTTGGCGGAAGGAAGTCTCGTTGAGGGACCTGACTCGAATCGTCTGGGCAGACAACTGCAGGGTTCGTCAACTGATTCAATCACTGCGGCGTCGCTGAGTATATCCAAGGATTTTCTCAACTGCTTCATAGCCTAGTGCCTTCACTACTACCTTCTCCGTCCGTTCGGGTAGTAAAACAGGGCCGAATTTCTGTCCAGGGCCTCGGCAGTGCCGGGTTTTGGCAACATCGAGGCGTCTAACGCGTGACATTTTGGCTGTGGATGTGGACGATACGTGTACTTTCAAGTCTTGGCAGCACACATCGATCTGCTATCATGAACCCAGCTGCGGAACCGCAAAATGAATAGGATGTAGTCGATCTGACTGGCCGTATGACCGTCGTTTGAATACGAGGTCAGCAGGTGTTAGTTGCGGTGCTGGAAGCCCGCGTTTGTGACAAACAGTCGGTTCTGGTCAGCAAAGTTTAGCAGTCTCTCACCATTTTCACGTCGATAATTAAGCCCAAAACGATCAATAAGATGACTGTCAGCGGAGTCACCACGTCCAGCCCGGCCATTTCAGCCCCCAGCAACAAGTAACAGATCGCGGCGCGGGAGCTTGTCAATTAACGCTTGCAGTTGCGAGTAAAACGTCTCTTTATCGCGCTGTTCAGCAGCGGAAGTTGGTGCATACACGGACACGAGAGAGATGTTTTTGAAGTGGCCCTTCAGTCGCACATAGGCCATCCGTTCGTCGACTGGTTCCCAAGCAAGCTTGTTGCGAGAGGGCAATCGCCACACCATTACTACCAGAAAAGTCGCGAGGGCCACTGTGGTACAGGGTGAAGTGTGATCTGGCTCCCGGAATCTTTATTTCCAGAGAACCTGAGTCATTTATTCGAGCTTCTGACAGGCAGCACACATCTACCTTGTACTGGTAAAGGCTGTGCGCCGTCAGACTTTGGGTACCAGGGACGTTCGCACATTTCAGCATCCAGTACCAAGGGTCCGTTTCCAATTGAGTAGTTCACCTGGCACACTACTCACCCGCACCACTGGACTAGGGTAGCGGAGCGCGTCGGTTTCTGCGGACGCCGTAAAACGGATCGTAGTACTATTTTCAGACATATTCTCATGAGGTATCTTGGGGATTGTGAGTACGGGCGGGTCCCCAACAGCCGCTCACATTGTTTGTTCGAGATTGTCTCCTATAGCGCTTTGGTTCAAGAGCCTACCCAGAAGGCAGCAGGGACGAGTGGACTTATTTAATGGTAGATCACACTAGCCATGTCACAGTGCCATCATCGGGATTCGAGGCTTATTTTAAAGGCTTTTGGAGTGCCAGACGTCAGCCCGTGGCACCCTGGTAGCCCTGTCACTGCTGATCCACGACTGCCTATTCGCCAGACCCAAGACTCTGCTTATTTAGCAGCTAACTTTCACTGAAGGCTGTTACACTATCCGCCACCTGTGGACGCGCCGGGAAGCCAGTAGCTAGGCTAATGGGTAACCCATCGTTCCGGGCTAAAACAGACTAAGCACACAATTTCGCCCGGTGTGAAGGCATGTCATAGTCGTCCAGTCTGGCTTGCTTCAATCGGCCTGTCTAAATGGGCTGCCTGCGAGTGGCGTCAATGCTCAGCACAGTTTCGTGGTGGTACCTTGTGTAACTGTCAACCTATCACCCCTCCCGTAATCTGCCGTACACAGGCATCTTGTAGGGTTTCGCCACGGGCAACGGAAACGAACTAAGATGTGATGATGCAAGGGGAAAAAGAGGCTAGACAACCGATCGAGAGAACAACAAATCTGAAGGCGGATGGGGGAGGAGAGGGGAGGGGCTTCATTGGTGATGTAATACTACGTTGTTCGCGTTGCCTGATCGTAATAATGCGCGCATTGTAAAGGGCATTGGGCCCGTGCGGGGGAAGGGGGTTGGAGGCCAATTTAGATAACTTCTCGAGCTTCGTCAACTAACTGCAACAGTTGCTGTTCAATACTTAAAGTTCTCACCTTCCCGACGAGGAAAATTAAGTTGCTGTCTGGGTCGTAGAAGGGGAAGAGCAATCCGTTGCTGGTGTCCAAATCCTGACATTGCAGCTGCTTCGTAACATCATCCTGAAGAAAGAAAAATACGTAGAGAAAGTGAGACAGATGTGGAAAAAAACAACTGAAAACTGCCTCGAGCAAAGTCGAACCTACAAGGTAGCTGGGAGGAAACAGCACAACAGAATTGCGTTGTACGCAGTTTAGGCTTTGGTAGGACGCATTCAAGCATAGGCACACAAAACACACAGAAGGACTCTGATCCCGCTATGACTCAATCGTGAAAATAGTGACAGGTTTCAACCACACCACGCAGCTGGTGTTCATGGTAATGAGGTGGAAACCCCGAAAGGGCACGGAACGAAACAACCGGTGGTTGCCGAAGAGAAAATAAGTAGGCCGAACCTTGTAAGCGTGTGTGGGCAGAGCAGGGTCGGCTTTCGGAAAGCCAATTTAGTCTTCGGAGACACCGCAGAACAACCGACATGATTTTTGACGATCGTTATTTATAAGAGAAGCGCCAGGAGATGCGAACCCACCTCTCCTCCACCCCTTGCGCCGATCACGTCGACGAACACCAATCCCACCACTTCCGACTACTTGCCACCTGCTACCTCCAACACCACCCCGAGTACCAGCGATGTGGACTCGGTACTAACCTGTCCTCATCGCGATCGTTCATTCACCTCACACATCGGCCTGGCCGGTGACTAGTGAACCAGGAGCCCCAATATACAGCAGAGACCACCGCCTCCAATGCCCTCACTGCCCACGCGCATTCGTTCACCGCATGGGTCTGCTCGGTCACATGCGCTTCCACGAAAGCGGAATCCACTGCGATGCCAACACATCTAACACACTTTACGCACCCATCAACACTCCCCAGTCCTCACATGAGGGCGAATACAAGTACCAGCAGCAGAGCCCCGCAGACTCAGCACCTCCCGACCTATCTTGTCCTCATTGTCACTGCACATGCACATCACGCATCGGTCTGGTCGGTCACTTGCGAATCCATCGCACAGAGACCGGCGATCCAGTGCCAGGAGCACCAAAATGAACCAGCCATACCTTATTCAACAGTCCGCACGGCCCATGCATATTCCCACACCGCATAGGCTTATTAGGTCACATGCAGTAGAACACCGCCAGCTATACCACAACACATCTCTCCTCATCAGCCTATGAACCTCACAAGATCACACGCAACACCACTAAAACATGCTCTCAGTTTGCATAACTGATACAGACGCAAGCATGATCCTCGGCTCCTTCTCCATGTGGCTCCTCAGTTGCATGTGCAATCTGAACTTGAGAATATCACGGGGTGATCAGCCCCATGGGTCAGAAAGTTGCCAACTGACAATTAAACTCAGACCTCGCAGTCAGTCCCATGTGTATCGTGTGGAGTGACTGACTGATGGTCTGAGAGTCCGGCTGCGATGGCTCCTTCTTAACGTGACCTCTGGCAATCTCACATATGTGATATGCGGGCCATTCAATCCCCTGTTGTGTGAAATCCTGGTGCTTGTGTTTGGGTAACCAGGTCGGGTACGTACTACGCGTCGACGAAGTCACCAGCAGCTGCGCCCACTTCCGAATCATACAACTGACCGGCTCGGACGGTGGTATTATTGTGGGGGTGGTGGAGAGAGGTCGACGGCTCAGTGCATTTTCCTCACTTTAAACAATCTGACGCGCTTGAAACTATCACGATGTGCTAAAAGCCATGGCTTGGAAGATTGCCAACTGATGGAATAACTCGAACCGCGTGATCAGCCCACTGTGTGTTTTGTGTGGAGTGGCTGACAGACGGACTGAGAAGCAGGCTGCAATGGCTCCTTCTTAATGTGGCTTTTATGGCACTCCCACTCAGTTGGGATCGGAGCCGCCCCTCTCTTGTGTTCTTGTTTGGTGTTGGACCACAGTGCGTGTGCCTGCGCCTGCGCCCATCTCCGATCGTCTTCAGTATGTCTTGACATCGGGTCCAGGTGGGGGAGTGGGACAGAGAGTGAGGAGTAGATGCAGCGAAAGTCTGCTCTCACTATAATCCAGCGCGATTCAACGTCCCTGCACAGCATACGGTGGACATAGTCAAACACGACGTTCAAACTATCGCGAGGCTGACCGTTACGCGCATCAGCATATTCCGTGTGTACCAAAGACCACTTGCTTGAAGTTTACGAATATTCCACACGGAATTTGTCATATTTTTGTGTAATGGGCACCTTCTGGGCCGATAAAGGTGGTTCATTTCGACGTTTTTTACGATGTGTGCATGCCGGTTACTCAGCTGTGCTTCGCTAGTCACCGTCAGATGAAGAATCAGGCGATTAATGAAAACGTGGGGAGGAGGGGAAGTTTTAAAACGATATTAATGAAAAAGACATCGCAATGCTTATTACATTTGCAGATTTCCTTTCAGTTCGTAGAGGTAAACACTCTAGTCACCCCCGAAAACTTAAGAAGGTAATCCGTGCGCCCACATCTCTTGGAACACCGAGTGACGACTACGTTCAAATATGTTGAGAAGCATGTACTTCGGCTTGGCATTAAATTAGATGTTGAAATCCAGTGTCTACCTACATCACCTACGGCTGTGCTTAACTTTATTGGTGCCTTCGTACGGTGAGCTCGCCCTCGTGAAGGAACTTGCAACAACCTCTCTGGCACTTCTCCCGACGAATACATGATCCGCCGGTGACATTATACTACTAACGTTGCAAATGCATATTTTCTACCGCTTTTCGTGGCCAGAGAAAGAAGGCAGTAATCTGCTGAAATCCCAGGCTTAGACATTCCGAGATGCCATTGCATTGATAAGTAATATCGTGGAAATACGATCAGAATCGGTTTAGGCCACTTATGGAGTTGATGTCACTCTCTCCCCACATGGCTTTGGCTACTATAATAGGGAGCTATGGTCGAATTTGCCTGAAGTTTCCGTCTATTGTGTGCCATACACGAAGCCGAATCACATCCGACTGAAGGTTGCCGTGAGGGGGAACCGTAAGCTTGCTCTCAGATCGGAGAACGAGATAGTGCGTCAAGTGGCCACCTCCCAAGCCATGACTTTTAGCAAGTCGTAATAGCGCGTCGAGTTTAGGGTAGTAAGGAAAGTATGCACTGGATCGGCCATTCCCTTCGCACACCCACTTTACATGTGGTAAGTCCAAGTCAAGTCAACTGACGGTGAGAAGGAAAGGAGGAAAGTCGGCGAGCATAAGCAAATTTTAAACAAGCTATCGTCAGACAACAACTGGGTAGGTATTTGGACAAAAAGGTAGTTAGTTCAAGTAGCCTGTGCAGAGTGCAGAAAAAAAGAGGCAGTGGTACGCATACTCCACTTGGATGATCAAGTAGGACAATTGGTTTGCTCCAAATTGTGTGCGGCCAACCAGAAGACTGACTTTTGGCCACGACGCCTACATTATCAATAGAGGTTTTCGCAGGTTTGAATAACTTATTTGACCGAATTGTAAAAACTCACAAGCCCAAAAACCCTCTGGTAGTCGTGGTAGATTTCATATGACGCAGTAGACTGGGCGGATAACTTGGCTGAAGTGTAATTAAGCTCACGGCCTCCTGTGGGGCCTCGTAACTTAGGTGGATAGAGCGTTGGTTGACCTGCGGCTTTCCCCAAATTATCGTGGACTCGTACCCCACCGAGACCAGCGAGTTTTTTTCACAATTTGGTTAAACGAACTGCGAAATCCGCACGACGTTCCCTAGTAAGCATAAAACCAGTTTTGTGTAGATTGGCATCGTCGCCTTCTTGATTAGGGAGAGCTACTTCTGTTAACTTGTCAGTACTCGACAGACTACATGACATGCCTCATTTTTGCCCACGATTGCGCTACTGAAACTGCCAAATGTCCATGTATTTCCTTTCCCAAGCAGGTCTCTACGCAATTGTAGCCCCACCGGATAATTGTCACGGTCTGACGAGAAGGT
Organism: Schistocephalus solidus; assembly: GCA_017591395.1. Lineage (NCBI taxonomy): Eukaryota > Metazoa > Platyhelminthes > Cestoda > Diphyllobothriidea > Diphyllobothriidae > Schistocephalus > Schistocephalus solidus. Next base: position 228,159 of record WEDG01003133.1, read on the forward strand.
ACTGAAGGCACAAATATGTCAGTCAAACTCTACTCTGCATAAGCCAATGATAATTTTTCCCAGAACTGAAACTGCATCAAAATCGGACCAGAACCTAACATGCGAGCCAACTCAGAGAATAAAGGATGGGCTAGCGTGTAATACGCGACCGTACTACATTCCAGCGTAACCCTAACTCTATCCATTGTTCTTGTTAGGGTTAACATTCGTTGCCGAGTTAGAGGAGTCACATAATATTTAGGTGACGGTAGAGATTCGAAGAATCGAATCAAATAGCAACTTTCCAAGCGGCGACTAGAAGGACGCCGCGGTAGTTTCAAAATGAATCCGCTTTACCTTGACAATGAAAATTCGCGCAGAGCAGCTCTCACTCTTACTCCCGTCAAACGCCCGAATAGAAGTGTGTCAAGTCTGCTAGGAATGGTATCGCGCATATTGGTCGATGTGAGGTAAAGCCACCGGGTCTCGCAATCCGCACGCGAGTCGGGGCAGAAAAACTATTGGGCGACCCTATGAACCCGGCAACGAATGCTAATCCTGACGTAACCAATGAATAGAATTAAGATTGGGTTGCGCCCTCCTTGTTTTCATTTAGCCCCATCCATAAAAATCCTATTACCACTAATCCCGTAATACTCACTGACCTATCTTTTGTTCCTCGAGTTGGATCACATATTACGTTCTTGCCCAAAACCATTCATACTGAAAATTCTTAGTGGCGACACTAGGTGGATGGGGGCTTAATGAAGAGGGAGATTTTCTTAAACAAACCCCCCACGCAGGTGGCACGAAGAGCGACTTGCTCTCCAAAGTCACACTGCTTGCCGGTGGTTCGGTCTGAAGGAACACGTAGGACAAATGCTAGAAAGACCGGTGTTCAGACGAGAGTTAATCTTAACTGCCCAGAAGAGGCCTGAAACAATAACCGAAGTTGAGAAATACTTTAATTGTGAAGGGGTAAAAAAAGTATATAATGGTGACCGCAGTACTCTAAGGGGAAGATTATACAGAATTACTATTCCTCAAAGTATGAAAGGAGTAGCTATGCCTAAAGAGTAAGAGGCGAAATTTCAAAAAGAAGGTAGTTGATTTTTGACGTTTGGCTTGCGAGTATCTCATGTGGGTGGAAGCAGGGAGGGAGGTTCTGTCATCGCAAAAGGTACAATTCAAGCCAGGAAAAACACAGAGCAGGTAAATAGCTCACCACATCCCACAGGGCGTACTGCCGTTCGCTCATAGGCGAAAAACCCGTTGTGAAGATACGCCCATTCTTCAGATAGACTGCCTGTTGTGGCTTAGTACCGGGATGGCAAATATTTTCCTGAAATTGCAGAATTATTGAGTGTTGCGTAAGTAAGTGAGCCTCAGATGGAATGGCTATGACGGAGATATTGGAAAAATTGTACTCAAAAAGAGACAGAGAGTGGGGACAAAGATGTGAGTTAACAGGATGTGAGGTAACAGGACTCCACCTTGAGGATTTCACCCTTTCGAGGATCCATAACGCGAGTATGACGATCCTTGCAGGTTGTGACGAGTTTAGAGCCATCAAAGTTAAAGCTGGCTGACAGTACCATGTCTGGAAAGGAGATGGTGACCAGCTTTTCCTCGGTGGAGACATTCCAGAGGAACACCATATTGTCAGCACCTAAGTCAGAACAGAAGTATACTGGGATGATTTTTCTTCTGATAGAGGCTTCAAATTAAAAAGCACAAGACAAAGAACAACGGCACGGAGTGTGAATGTGAAGTGGCGCGGCTGGACTGAGGTGCCCACGAGGGACACTGAAGGGTGAGAGAGGCAATATCAAGAACACTTGGTATACGGACAGTCAAATAGGGTCTCAGCGGTGGTTGGGAAAGGGAAGAATTAGACAAAGTACTTTAGAGCTGGGTGGGTATGGGCCCCGGTGGCAAACGAAGGTCATCGATCAAACCAATGGAGAAGTGCTCACCGATCGGTTACAGGACTCACTCGTCTCGTTGTGCCTTGGGGCTCACTCAGCAGCCGCAGAGCGGTTAGTGATATAGGCAGAATGATATTACTGACAAAGAAAAGGGAGACTGGAAATGGTCATTTCTGGTTTATTGGCCGTCATCAGTCAGCCATATCCACTCCCAGGCGCTGCGGCGCCCGAAGTAGTAGCACATAACAGAGTGGTAGATTTTCACTTGCTCACTGCAATTCACAAAGGCAGCGAGCTAAGGGGAGGATCTAAAGCGGACAGTTTTCAACCTATCGAAATTTTTCTCAGAAAGGTCAATTGCTCAACGGCGATTAACGCGTCATTTTTTACTAAAAACCTTAATTAACTGCTAGTCACCGTACACGGCTGGTTCCAAGTCCGTTGCGGGAGGAGGGGTGGGGAGGCGGAGGGGGGGTGTGGCGTGGCACGATCCGAGTCCAAGTTCCTTGCAACTCTGGAGTGTTCAACAGGATCGGGGTCCAGTGATCTATACAGCCAGAGAAAACACTAACAGGCAACTTCGATCTAGTTTTCTAGACGCGTTGGATAGTCTGGGAGAAGCATGGATCTCGGCGATGGTATGACCTTTTCCTCCCTATCCGCCTGCGCGATTCTTGTTTAAAACTCAGATGGCAAACGGCAGTCTAGTGTACATATAACTGGAGCAGTCAAGCCGGAAACGTCCGTATTCGGTCCAAACCACTTGAGCAGATGGTGGACGCCAACTTCACGCGACTATGGGTTTTTCCCATCGCATCCAAAAGGGCGCGAACCTGTGGCTCAAACTTTGAACTCAAAGGCCCAGCTGGACCCCGAGTTAAAATTTTAGGTCTTCTCGCCCTGTAGTCAGGGTATGGCCACCTGGTGAGTAAAAAGGTAAGAGGTGACAATTCCAGTCCTCCTTGATACCCATTGACAGGTTATATTTTTGAGCCGCAGTCGGCTTTTGCGTTGGAGGCGTGGCGCTGGTCCGTTACCAGTCGTTGGACTGCTGGCGCGAAGTTAAGCTCGAGTTTTACAGAGAGACAAAACATTCTTCAAAGGTAAACAGGAGCCCTCAAACGTCTTCTCATGAAATTTTAACCGAAATTCCAAAACTTGTTTTCGATTCGAAAGTATTAATTAGCTAGCAGCATAATACTAACATATTTCAGTCACGTCAGGATGCCGACTTTTGAATGAGCTAATTTTCAGCCGTCTTCAAAAACTACACCCAGTAAAAAATGACTACTAAATTAGTATAGATTTTTTCCCATTGACTTTCTATGATCCTACAAATTCAGATCTGTTTTGCAGAAAGCAGGTAAATACATTTTTCTTGTATTTACTTGATAGAAAATTTTGTCTTCTCCTAATTGCACAGTTGAAAGACATCATTCTTTTTCAGAAAAGTTTCTAATTGATAGCTTTCAGACCATGACATTTCTATTCATAACGCATCGTATCTTTCCATTTATTTATGCTGCTGATAAAGTATACAACATGATCCATATCAATCGCAAAATTTTATGAGCACTGTATAACTTCTTTCTAATAGCGCTGAGAAATGTCTGATTTTCCTTAGACGGAATGTACACAGTATGTAATTTGAAAACCCAGAATGCAAGTGTAACGGTATGTCAGGTTCAAAATTATTTGGAAATTCAATGTGTTTTACAACCGAAAGGTATCCTTTCTTGAAGTAATAAATTTGAAAACGATGCAATTTGGTACCAAATAAGTACAAGGGAGAATATTTTATGCAGGTTTTCTATAAAATATATCTGAATTTATCAAGGCACTGAAAAGCAATGCGAAAAATAAACACTATTCAAGGGGTCAGTTCTACAGTTTAGATTTCGAAGTCGCCTTGAAAGAAGCTGATTCAAAAGCCGACACTCCGAAGTGATTGAAATATGCCGTAAGGTAATTTATAGTAAAAACCTACTTAAGTAGTCTTTTAGAATCGAAAACAAATTTCATAAGTTTGGTTACCATTTTGTGAGATAGCACATCTACTGTACGTAAACATGAATTTGCACATGTGTAGATGCGAGGGGCAAGCTCGGTGGGGAAATTCAACCGATGGCAAAAATTATGTGTACAGGTAAGTACATGGGAGCTGTGATGATGTCTACGTCACACATGCTGGAATATGCAAACAATTCCGTGACTGCTAATTGTCCGTTAGAATGTCGGTATGGGTCTCACATGGTGCAAAATGGATGGAGTGTGGACTTTATCAACCACCAGGGCGTGCCAACTCCAGGCGATGAACAGGAAGGGGAGGGACGTGAACGAATGGGCTAAGTCAGTGGGTGGAGGGGTGCTTAAACTAACAGTAGCAGAGCTGGGCGTAGCAAGATGGGGATCCGTAATGTAGGGGTCGGAGACTGACTTCTTTCCATTCCCTCTTCTGGCCACCGAACAATAGGTTTACCAGTCGTTAAAAGCCTCTGTTCTTAAACTAGTTCCAAAGATTAGCCCAGGACAACAGCAGCAACTCTTAAGGCAATCCCTATATTGGTTGAAAGAGCTCTTGCGAAAGTTAGCCAGCTCCCAGCCAGGAGGAATTCGGCCCGTCAGAGCCGCAAGATAAGCCCTTGTCGGAGAAGCTCTGAAAAATAACCCTAGTGTGTTATAAGGTGACCAATGTTCCCAGGCCAGGTTGTCGCTCTTTTTTTCAGTTCAGCAGCACACATATTTACTCTTACTGTGTATACGGACGTTGGTGGAATCGTGGTAGTAGTGGTGGCGGTAGTATTGGCAGTGGAAACAGCGACGTTGGTGGTGGTGGTGGTCGTCGTCCTCAGCGCGAGGCTTGTGGTATTCACGGTGTAGATTATGGCTGGCAAAGGAGCATCGAGAGTTTGGTAGCTAGTGGCAGCGGTCGTCAACGTCGTGGAGTTCTAATGGTGGGGGTGTGTTATAAGGTGATCAATTTTACAAGACCCGGTTGTAGCTCATTTTCAGATCTACGGTACATATATTTACTTCTTCTGTGCATACGGACGTCGGTGCGCATCTGTGATTGCTGCGTTGTGCGCCCGACCCCACTCGATCCACAATTAGGGAACCAGCCCATCCCATTTCAGGCTATCGTGATACGAAGTACCCTTGACCTCTAGCTGTGACAAGAACGGACATATGGTAGGTATTGGCTCCGTTTTTTCTGATTGTCCCATCGGTCAAATGCCTTCGGATACAACATATACTACCTTACTACATATGAATCTGACTTAAAAAGAGGCGATTCGCGCGTCCACTTCAATGGTAAATGGCGTATTGATAGAACTGGTCGCATTAGTTATAGTAGTGGCAGTGATGCTGGTGGTGGCACGCAGCTTTCTAGGAAACCCCTGTAATCCCTGAATAGGTGTTGATGCGCTAAAGCAGATTTGAGAGGTCGGCAGAGCTACTGAGGCGCAGATCTACATTAATAGGGCGCATGTTTTACGAATCGTTGACGGGGAGTGCAGAGAGGACAAGTAAGAGTCATAGATTTCAGCAATCACATTTACTGCCATAAAGCATCGTCGTCAAAAAACTAGCTGGCGATACCCGACACGTCAATCTCGAGACGGCAAACCAAGTTTGACGTGCTATACGATTTCACTCGGCAAGAATTGAAGTGTGATCTTTGTTAAAAGTCCAAGCATGGAAGTCTAGACCTAGCAGTGTTAGACAAGCTCTCAAATAAAAAAACGGCTCAGATGCGAAATGGCACACGTGATTCTCAAGAGCAACGAAGGCAGGTTCCAAAGAGGGGGGCATGAGGCGGGTCAATCGTCAAACAAGTGCGACGGGAGCGACCCCTGTCTGTTTAAAGGAAGCACACAAAGAACTCGATTAATGTAAAGGGCCTGTCATCCCCAAAACGGCACATTGAAAGGTATGACGTTCTGTTTAGCATTCTTTTGGAAGAGCACGAGGTAGGAAATAATTTCAAAGCTAAAGTCACACAATTTTTTTTAGAAAACTGCTTTTTTAAAAAAGACCAAGTAATTAGGAAAAACGAACTTTTTGCTAACATTATAATGAGAAAATACGAAATAATTGAATAAGACGATCACTGTGATAACAATTATTCCAGTAAAAAACGACAGAATCTAAAAAGTCGGAACAATATTTATAGTACAGTCGATTCGCCGGTTATAATACATCTAAGGAAGATCGCTGTGATTCGTTACTAGTACTTATTATAGTTGTGATCATGTATGACGACCTACCCAGCATCTACTGTGCCGCGAATTGTACCTCTCCAAGTCACGGAGGCCGTATAGGGAAGGTCCAGGTATCACCCTATATCTTGGCCAAGACAATCTTTGAGTCTGTCTTCGGTTCAACATTTCCAGGTGGGCAACAGCGCCAGATTATGCTTATGTAAACGCAAGGAAAAACTACTATGGTGCAGCAAACTTTCTGTGGCACTTGTAATGAACGCTATTTTTGCATGTTTCTATAAGTTTTTTTCCACATTTGCACGTTTTGTTGATGTTTTTGCGCATATTTACACTTTTATGAAGCTTTGTATAATTTTTTTCAAAGTGTTCCAATCTCAACTTTATTCCTATGTTTCCGATGTGTTTGAATAAAAATGAGCTTTGAATCCTGATTCGCTATTAATGGAAACGAAACCTTTCGACTAGGGAAACTGCAGAGGAGATCTGCGGTGCTAAAGGTGAAGGGGCCATCCACGACACAACTGTTTCGCCTTGCGGCAAGCGTTCTAACTCCAACAACATAAATTTGGAGGACAAACCTCGTTCCGGTCGATCGCCAGAATTGGACGATAAGGACTTGCTTGTCACTCTTGAACGGGAACCGTCACCGAGCAGTCCTGTTTTTGGAGCAGTACTTGGAGTCCATCACAAAACAGTCTTGAGACACTTGCATCAACTTGACTTTGCCCATAAGAAGGCCCCATCAAAGATCCACATGAGCTGACTGAAGCACGAGCCAATCAACGCGTTTAAATTTGCCACCAGTTGTTGGAAAATCCTCTGAGCGATTGATCCCCTAAGCGTAGTCTATGGTGGTCGGGCAAATACCCAAAGCAAAGCTCGAGAAGATCAAATTTAGCTTGTAGCAGTCCCTTCTGAGGTCCACTTCGGCTGCCGCCACTACGTCCGTCTGGTATACAGTGCAATGCTGTTCTATAAAATAATTTAACAGCACAGCACCATCATTAGCGTGGTCCAGATCCACGACCTGTTGGAACACCGGGGTGGTCAGTTGGCACTAGAAGAAGAAACCAGACTATGACGATGATGGACAGGCTTTATGAGAGAATGCAGCCTTGACGGACGGCGGAGCTAACATTACACAGTCCACTCTCCAGCAAATCTCATTGACTATTTCTTTGTTCTGCAACTGTAGGCCTTAAGCAAACGAAGCAATTTCAGTGGCATGTCCATGTACAACATGATCGACCACAGCTAATCTCGACGGAGGGAGGTCAAGACAGAAGCAACATCCACGAAGCAAACGAGAGTTGGCTGGTAATCGCAGTAACGAAGATCACGAATTTGGCGAAGCGTGAATTGCTGAACAACACGCTCCCACCCAGACAGAAACTGCCCATTCCTTCTTATTAGCAAGTCGTCACACAAACGAAAGCGACAGAGGACAACTGAGAAGATCATTTGGTTGGTATCAATATGAATGATTCCATGGGAGTTCACTTGCGGCGATCTTTCGCTTCTCATGAAGCTTGGCCTAACGACAGAGCCACTACAGTCTCAGAAAGATGACTTCTACGTTAGCCTAGCTGTTATTTAATTGCCCCATCATGAGGTGGTCGACAGTGGAATAGGCCTCAGCGAAGGCTAACTGCGAAACAGGCAGGCTCTTGAGTCTGAAGAATAAACAGTTGTATTACAAAATTTGGGTTGGCAGATCGTGTAGCCGGACAGCGATAACATGGCTGAACCTCACTTGCGGATTTCCTCTGAAAGACTGTCTTCGCCAGACGCCTTGTTGTTCTTAAGCTTGGTTACCGTTGAAGAATCTTCTCCGAAGATGGTGGAATGTAGCCAGTCGTATTCGAGGGCGGGTGAGTTGAAACTGACCGCACATCGGTTTTTGTTCGTCATCGAGACGGACGTTAAGATAAAACACAGACTCCTTGATTACTTGAAATTCGTTCAAAATCTCTGATAATTTGACTCCCGAGTCCGTTGCAGTCTTGCTACGCGGGGCGCGTGGTCACACGATGCAGATCCCTAAAGTTCGGATTGCCCTAAAAGGAAGCAGCCCCTATTCTATCAGTTAGTCAGATTGGATAGTTAGAAATGCAATCTTTGTGACGACGCCTGCAGGTGCCTGGATAATCCTCAGATAAACTCTGGAAATTGTCGTTCAGTTGAAGCCGGTTTCCAGTTATAAGAAAGGCTGCCGTGACGGTTGCATCCACATCAGTACAGAAAGACAGTTGGAAACAACCTGAACGAATCCGGTAACAGTAGCAGGATTCCTGCGACGATCGCATTTCCTCACAGACTGTGACCTCTCAAAAACACAAAGTTGCCTCGTGAGTCTGTTCAGAGCCACTGCCGCTGCCGGAACACGCACCGTGTGGGGTCCGGCAGTGAGTCCTTTGGCAATTATATAGCCTACTGTGCCCCCCTAAACAGGCCTCGTGGACGATGCACTGGACCAACACGGGGGCTAAATCAGGGTGTAGCAGGCATTATTTGGGTTGAGCTCCCATAAAAAATGCATAATATGGGGACGTGGTGGCACGGGTAGGTGCAGGCTGTGCCGCACCAGCCACTTGTGTCATTTAAGGCTCTGATTCAGGCGTGATTGCGCGGTCAGGAGCGTTTCCGGCAGCGCCAGCCACCTGAGCCCGACCGCAACTCCGGTCTTATTGATTCTATATTGACACTGGGTATAGGCGGGTAAGGGAAAAGAGAGTGCAGTAGATGCTATGCAAGTTTACTATCACTTAACACTAGTTCACGCGCAATTCACCGTCCGTGGACCAACACGGTGGACATATTCGGTCTACGACAGTCGAACTATCCTATAGCCGACTGATAGCTGAGTGCTGTCATTATTAGAGGGCCAGGTGAATAAGTATCTCTTAGGATACCGAAAGCAGGTAGTTGGCGCAGCTGGAAAAATTGGGTGCGGCAACTTCACCAGCTTTCCGCCATTCGTGCACCGCACAGGTACTACGGTCACATCTCGTAAATGCATCATACTTCGCCGTCCTGAAATTCAAATTCCCAGTAGTCAGCAGCGAGGTCAGCAGCCAGGCCTCTGAATAAATGAGGGTCAAAGGGGCTCTCTGAGAGATTTGCCCTTCATTTGAATATAATCAAGTGATGATTTTGTAAGAAAATTTATCATGAATACGTGGCCGACAAACTATAATTCTCAAGCTGAATACTGATTGTATCGGCCTTGTCTACGAGCCTACAAATCGGCTGCCTAAAATGGCAGACTGCAGTTCGGTCAGTTTAACCTGTGCTGAAGTGGCTTTTGAGCAGGGCAGCGTGTCGATGAGTCACAGGGCATCTCCCGAGCGCTTGACACACGATGGGTTGAGTGTTTACGTTTGATGTCCTCCTTAGCGCAAAGACCGCCGGCCTTCTGCACCAGAGGTCTCTAAAACATAGGAAAACCGGCGTGCCGCGAAGATTTACCCCATATTAAACTCACACTGTCTCAGTAGCGAGCTAGTGCAAAGTAATTAGAGACAGACCTACTCGTCAAACCCACCGATAGTTCGAGCGTCGATTTCGACGATGTCCACCGTATGCCCCACGGAAGGGTGGTGCAGGGACGGTGACTTGCAAGTGATTTAGTTTAAAGTGATAGCAGACTTTCGCTGCATCTACCGCACTCTCTCCTCCTCACCCACCTGAACCCGATGTCATGACAGAGTCAAGAAGACCGGAGATGAGAGAGGGCGCAGGTGGCAGGTGCGGCCGGAGCCACCCCTAGGCGTACCACCACACCTGGCTCGGATCCCACGGAGTGGGAGTGCCATAATGGCCACATTAAGAAGGAGCCATTGCAGCCTGACTCTCAGTTCACCAGTCAGCCACTCCACACAAAACACACATTGGGCTGACCACGCGGTCCGAGTTAGCCCGTCAGTTGGTAACCTTCCAAGCCACGGCTTTTAGCGCACCATGATAGTTTCAAGCGCGTCAGATTGTTTAAAGTGAGGAAAATGCGCTGAGCCGTCGACCTCACCCTCTACCCCACGCCCACAATCAAACCACTGTCCGAGCCGGTCAGTTTTCTGATGCGCAAGTGGGCGCAGCTGCTGGTGACCTCGTATACGTGTACTACGTACACGACCTGGCCCCCCAAACACAACCACCAGGATTTCACACAACAGGGGGTTGAACGGTTTACATCTCACATGTGTGGGATAGCCAGAGGTCACGTTAAGAAGGAACCATCGCAGCCTGACTCTCAGACCACCAGTCAGGCACTCCACACAATACACATTGGACTGACTGCGAGGTCTGAGTGCAATTGTCAGTTGGCGAACTTCCAACCCATGGCGTTAATCGTTACCACACTTTCGTCTCCTCCCCCACCTGAGCTCGGTGTCATGAAAGAGTCAAGAAGACCGGAGATGGGAGAGGGCGCAGGTGGCTGGCGCGACCGGAGCCGCCATTACCATAACTGACCGAAGTCCGACTCAGAGTCAGCCCGCTTGCATAAATGCGTCAGAACAGTTGGCAGGGAAATGAGCATTCATCACACCTAGTAGTGACATTGCAATTTTCGTCGCGAACAAGAGGTAAAGACAAATATGCGCACAATTACACCTTAAAAACGTTCTGGAATGCAAGATGCGGGCTGCAGTAGAATACATACGACGCTTTCGGGGCTGGTCGTGGAGAACCGTCTGCTCCACGCGACTCGGTTTAAAGTTAGAAAATTATGAAACTTGAAGGGGACAAGATCAGCAACTCACCCGCAGTCAATAGGACGTACTCGGCAGTCGGGTGCCACCGTACAAGGCCAACTCGACGCTGATGGGCAACTAGGTCGGCCACAGGCGTTGTTAGATTTACTTTCGGCTCCAATCCACCCTCGGGAATCTGCCAGACTTTGGCTGTGCAGTCCTCAGAACCGCTGGCAATGAGGTCATCGTTGTGCGGGCACCACTCAATGTCCAGCACGGCGGCTCGATGACCAGCTACCAGGGGGGCGTCACGTTCCACACGACCGTACTAAAAAGGGAGGGGGAAGGCAGATGAAACGCGCGGCCGAGGACGTCACAGGATCGCTTTTTGTGTCGGTTCCAAGGTAAAGCAAAGAAAAAACGGTTAAATGGTGGACAGCCTTGACAAAAGTAACCTTGGGCATGATAAGGAAGTCAATTAAAAATGTCTATAGATAGGAATCGGTCCATCGATCTGAACGGCCACCGTGGTTGTCTGCATCAGTGGGGTGCGTGTCAGCCTACGAAATCTACAGGTGTCACTAATAACGATGGCGGTAGAGATGAAAGCGGTGGTGGCGAATAAGGCGATCTTAAGCAGAAATTCCTCGGAGCGAATGATAGCCAGGCCAGCTTTACCCAGCAAGTAGCAAAACAAGCTTTTAACGTCTTATATAACAGATATGTGGGTTGGTTTGATGAAAATGTAATTTTGAAAAACAGACGTCTTTCAGATACTGATAACCTAGGTCCTGTACTCTTGAACATTAAATGCACAAACATGCGAAAATATTACCAGGCACCTGTCAACCAAACTCACGTCGATAATGACGTTAGTGGCTGAAATCCAATCAGAAAATTTCAACCCATTAACTGTTCCAAAAATGAACAACGGTATGTGAGTTCTGGATGGAGTGTGAATCCTCTTCTAGAAGAGTACGAAAGTCAACCAAGTAGCTTGAGCTTACGTGTCATTTAAAGAGCGGAATTTTTTACAAGGACACAGTTTACCACGACAGTTCGACCCTCAATTACGAGGTCCATCGTACGCTCCACGAAAAGATGGTGCAGGGACGGTGACTTGCACGTGATTTAGTTTAAAGTGATAGTAGACTTGCGCTGCATCTACCGCACTGTCTCCTCCCCCACCTGAGCCCGGTTTCATGGCAGAGTCAAGAAGACCGGAGATGGGAGAGGGCGCACGTGGCTGGCGCGGGCGGAGTCGCCCCTGGGCGTAACACAACACCTGGATGGTTTACCACACTAACGCAGTCGCAAACGGTAAGATGCGAGCACGACCAGAGAAGAAGATAAAAATGTGATTCGAAGAACAGGTGAATGTTATCAAGAGGCTGAGCTTAGGGTCAGTGGATGAAGCCTTACCGAGTTACGCACGAGCGTCCATTCGAGCTCTCTAAAATCCATGTTAGAATCAAAATTCCTTGTGAAACCTCGGAGATACTACTTTACAGAGCGGAATGTAGGCAGCATAGACGACTGAAAGCTAAAAACCCACTCAAGCGCAACGCGGCATATGAAAGGCGTGACAGCAAATTAAGATACTCTCAGTATGCAAGAAAGCACCTAGCTACCATGATTAAAGTAAGTCTCGGTCCCTAAGAAACACTACCATGCAAATAACCTTATGGTCACAATAACACGATAATATTTTTGCTTGTTACTTGACTCTGAGGCGTTTTCGAGACGAGTATCGCATAGAATTCAGAAGGACCAGAGGGTGATCAAAACTGTCACCGTGCAAATGGAGACACAACGATAACCGTTGGTTGATCGTTCACGCAGAAAAACTGCGGGACTGTATTAGACAGGCGAGTTTGCGCAACACTGGTCCCAATATTCACTCCTATTTCCAGCAAACTTCAATAGGAAGGTTGAGTCAAAATGACTGAAAGGAGGAATGGGCTTAGCGACTGACTAGATATATAGCACAGAGTAATCTGTGTCACAGCGCGTAGCTGGTTGGTACAGACCTGATCGACTGGAATAACCGAGGCCACTAAATAATTTTAGCATACCTGTAGGTTACGTTTCTTAAGGCACAGTGAGAGATTACTATCTCATGCATAGGCCTGATACCTCATAAAAGTTATTGGTCAAAGGCCAGCTGTTAAACTGATCCTACCCGTCTGGAAACGCAGTTGCCCTACTAACGTACTGATGCCGACAGTTGACCCTACGCCTGGGTCTGTCATTTTCTCATACTTTGTTATCATATACGTGAGCGAATGTGAAAGCATGGTAGCGCAGATCAGTACCCGACATAGCATACGCGGAAGCCGCTGGTGCAGGTAAAAAAGTCAGCAACCACGCAGAAAAGCGGCGAAGAACATGAGCGGCACGGTTTACATTGTCATTCTCTATGACAACAGGGTTGTTTGAGAATTATGAGCCGCAAACGAAGAACGAATATCACTATGTAAGGCGCGACGACATGGCTAGACAGGGTCAAAATTCCAGAAGAGCTGGTTGTCGGTTCCCCCCAGGCTACCCACGGCATCGAATGACAACCCGGTTCATGCTCTCATATAGGATCAATTCCGAGAATAACAGCTCTCGCCGTGAATGTTCTTCGGGTCTCGGGCGTGGGAGAACAGAAGTCAGTTATAACGCAATCGCGTAAGAATGAAGGTTTGGCGAAATAGTTCACGAAAAGTACTCATTCAGACGCTCCATAGGCAGCCCAGAGCGCAGTCCTCCTTCACGTGTTGAGAGGAGAAGGAAAGCACCCGGTTAAGGGCCACCTTAACCCAATGCTAGTTTAAGGAAAATTAGCCCGGTGTAACAGAAATGTCTTCCGTGTAGGAGGAGCATCAACTAGTCGTAGAGGCTGCATCTTATTCCCCACATTTCTCCTGTTTTACAGAAGAACTACACGGTTTGAAGAGCACATTATTTTGGACATCAGCCTTAGTGGAAATGATTTAGATCCTATTCCACTGTCTCCGAGACGAGGCTTGTTGAAAAATGGTGTGAGCGTCGGTACAAGCAGAAAGCAAAATGGAGAAAACAGCGGAGGCCGATCAGAACAAAAATGGACAAAGATGGCTGCATAAGCGATTTCGGCTATGTTTACTAAGATGAGTTACTGCCGCTGATGCTTCTGCTGGTCAGTAGATCTTCAAAACGCGACGAAATAAAAACAAATTATAGGGTACTTAGACCAAATGCAAGCTGACTATTTGGATGATTATACGGGCCACGTGTGAGGAAAATAGCCGCAGGAGCTCATCTATAAAATTAACAACACACAGTACCCGCGGCAGAATAACCCCCATAACATTTTCGTTAAGAACACTACGCATGTTTGAAATAGGTAGACATAAACGACCCCGCAGCGTAGAGACGAGGTAAGCAAAAACTATTCACGCCTTTGCCTTTGAAGCTAAATCAAGTTGAGAGGAAATAAAGGCAGTCGAGTTTGATAACGAATGCTCGACGCAAGAATCTCCCGACTGAAGAACAGTTATCACTCACTCGAATCCCATCCGGATCGCCGTGCTAAACGCGAAATCGCCGGTGTGTAAGCAAGTAAAGGATACGCTGATGTAGAGGGACATCCTTCGAGTCGTTCACCTTTAGGTATAAACAAGTCAGTGACCCAACAGACTACATCGATGAACCCGCCAGTTGGATATCGAGGGACGGATCAACTGCAAGATCAAAAAAACTAAATTCCGCAAAGCCGAAAGACCAGCTTTGTTTCGCATCGTGGTGGCGGCGGCCGCAGCCCCGCCACAACGTGCGAAGCTGATTGGTTAGTCAGTCGGTGCGAACGCACGAAGCCCGCGGCATGTAGCAAGACGCATCGCAAGGCCTTATGACAATGCGTCATCTTCATGGGCAGGGTTTTGCCGCTGCATCTGCCTACCCATGTTGAAGGGGGGTCGTGGCTTATTAGGAGTCTACGAAATTCGAGTTGGGGCACTACGGCAGTCGCAGGGACCGAGTGAGTCACTAACAGAGGACCGAGGAAATCCTGTTTCGTGTTCAATGCGCCTCTGTTCATTAAAAGACGATTTAGTTTACTCCAGTAATAGGTGGGACAGAAATGGTTTCAGGCTAAACTGCACACAGAGCCTTGTTGAGTCGGCGCTAGGGCTGACATTAAGGATAATGATTAGTGCGGTTTAGGTAGGGATGCCTTGTATGGTCGCCTTAGCAGGATAGGAAACGCCTCGCCCGGCAAATGTCAGGAAGGGTAAATATACCCGTGTCTTAACACTGACGCTAACCCGAACCTAAAAATAAAGTGTATCCTTAATCTTAACACTACGCTAAACCGAAACCCCATAGTTAAAACGATAATAACCTTGACCTTTAACCAAATCGTGACCCTAACCCCAACTCTGACTCTTTTTCACGTGTCCTGTTTAGGCGGCCATACAAGGCATCCGTACGGCGGTTTAGAAGGAAAAAGGAGGCGCTTAGTTACGCTCGACTAAATTCACCATAGGTGATCCCGATGGTTTAACGTTTCGAACTAATCGCGTCATGCATGACCGCCTTTTAATGCAGTCAGTCCATGGCGAACGCCCCAGTGAAGCTTGGTCAGTGTAAATATCATCATGACAAGAAATGGGCCGAAAATTGAAAGTTAAACCCAATATCTACCTCTACAATTCTTTTTTTCCAGTTGATCACCTCGATGTTACTGTCACCAATCTGAGTCCAATTCAGATAAAACAATATCTGGTATAACTCCAAATTCAGATTGGCACTGCGCACGATCGAATTGTCCGAGTCGGCGAATTAAGCAATTGTGTTCGTGAGCGATTATACAGTGCCCGCTTAATAAGAGGTCGGTGAGCTGACATCATGCACCCTCAACCAAACACTTCCAGAAGACGAATAGCCATGCGTACGGGCAAGGCACAACATATGCAGAAAGGGACTATTTTGATGGGCGTACTGGAGGATCGGTTCAGATCTCTTGTTTGAGCTCAAGCCGATCTCGTAATTTGCAATCTAGTCAAGAGGTCAGCTTGCATATTTCATTCTATGCATGATGTCATTATCTTCAGCTGCCAACTAAATCGAGGGCATCACGAACTACCGTAAATGGGCGAATATATTTTAATAAACAACTCCCAGTTAGCCCACTTTGCATTGGTGAATTTAATTTGATGTCGGCTGTGGCCGCTTTCTCACTTCTCTAGAAAACATGTTGCATATCTGCAAATGAAAATTGTAACGCTGCCGCATCAGCAGCGTAGCAAGTATCGGTGAGATGCGAGCCTTGGTCTACTGCAACTCTGGAGCGGTCCGTCAGCGCTTGTAGAACAATCCCGTTCATATCCGAGGGTCAGGTTTTTTACGAAATAAAAAATTCCTGATGTATCACGGCAGATGCTTTACAGAAGCAATACTCGCCATTGACTAGGTAAACGTTGGGTCTTGTTCCAGGAGTATGTTTGAATTCCCAACACATCAAGTTACATACAGCGACAGAACCCACGAAATAAGCAGTGGCAGTAATTTAGGGGTCAAGGGGTGCTGACTCATTCCAACAAAAAGGGCGCGCTGATTATTTGTTGCCACACGTCTCGGCACAAGCAGAGGCGATGATGGACAACTGTGGAAAAAACCGGGTTCTATATTTCAAGATAACCTGATAAAGCGTTGGTCGCGAATGCAGTACTTTCAAACGATCATCTTGGGTCCTAAAGTTAGGTCTGGGTCTCGAAGCTGTTTACTTGGTTCTACTCTTGTCGTGAAAGGGTGCGTCGGGGAGGAACTGGTGCCATGCTTATATGAATTGTTGCAATCCTTGTTCAACTCTTGAGCATACCATGAACTAGGCATTCTCATTTCAATCTTCAGTGAAACGATGACCAACAAAATGACAACTCGAGTCGTATTTATTTGCAGAAGCCCAAAACGGAATTAGCTTGGTAAGAAGAGAGATTCTGGGAGACAACTATTTTGGTTATTGACAATTTTCTTATATGTCTGCGATCACAGTCGAGCTAGTTAGCTGGAATTACGTCTTGTGTGGTTTTTCTCGGGTTATGGAGACCCATGGCAGCAGATCCAGTAAATGCAAATTCCTTTCTTTTCTAGCAAAGAAGACTGGACATCGTAGCTCAAAGAACCACCAATAAACCTTAGGGAACTGACTTGACGTATGTTTTAAGCTGCTCTTATTTTTCTCGCTTTCAGTGAGACGGTGGTGGTAACACGTCTCATTTAGAGCAGTGATAGTATACTAGTGAAGCGGACGACGAGTAATATGCTGGAAAAAACCTGCGGCGTCACTGTCAGCGAAAAATCGCTTATCTGAGACAAAGTTACTGCACTTGGGGTAATCGCAGTCTAAAGCCTCTGGTATGTTCATCTTCTACTCGAGGTTTCCAACATCCAAACCCATAAAAAGAAGACTGATCGGACGGATTTTCTATAAGCATGAGTCGCTGTGATGGTTGCGATAGCATGACGGCCACAAAAACACTTTTGAAGGCTTAATATAGATCTGCGAGTAATATACATTCGGGCGATTATTCGGCCATTACGAGAGGTGTATTCTAGTCAAAGATTTAGTTCAAAAATACGGTGGCCTCCGGACCATTAATTTATAATCGAACAGATTTAGTAACCTTCAAGTACAACTTGATGAAAAAAACGACTTATACTGGTTAGCAAGCCAAGTATTGCTTCCAACCTTCCCAGAGGGAAAGTCGTGTTTTTCAAACTCTGTTTTGTTTATCATAGAGAAAATTTATAGTGTTCAGTTTAAAACCTGACAGAATGTTTTTTTTGCCTAGGAACACAAAGCCCATTCTGACAGGCAATTTTTATGCGCCTACAGCATCTATAGGAAACAACTGAAACAGAAAAACTACACATTTTGCTCATCGATGTTTTAAATTCAGCTCATACACCTCAACTATGACAACTAATTGGAGACAGAGCGGCTACGTTGAAAACATGACTAGCGTTGAGTTAGTTGGACTAATTTTAAGGGTTGAGCTTTAGTTAAGTCGGTGTAGAAATGCTCGAATACCAAAGCAAAAAATACGCTGGTGTTGCACTGACCATGCGCACCTGAACATGATCACAAAAACCCAGTTCAGGATATGGTTGTGCGGGTTTGGGCCTTGTACTAGACAGAAAGCGGAGTGGTCATCAAGCGGGTAGTACGAGCGGCGTGCAACAAACACTTTCTGAGTGTAAACATGGATGAAAGAAAAAAAGTTAAAAATCAAGTATAACACTGCGTATTTTCCGTGAATTATTAGGTCTTCTACAAAAAAACTGATGAAATTCGACGGCAAAGAATCGGACAGTGTCAACTTTAGTAATAGTAAAACCTGAAATACGCACCTTTTCGACAGGCAAAACAAGGAAGGCACCACCGCCAGCGGCCTCCGTGATTATTGCAACGTATTTTGGATTGACTGAACAATATGTAGAGTCCCAACTGCTCTTGGTAATTCGGATGTCGTCATAGCAGAACTCCTTTTTGTTTGGCTTGCCTATGATGTGCTTGAATTTACTTTTCCGGACGAACATTATTCACGGCAACTGTTAAAAGGAAATGCAAAAATAAAGGATGGATTTAAAAAAAAACAACATGATTTAATAGCAGCAAAGACAGGTGAACCGTACAGCACTTCGAATGTCAACCAATCCTTGTTAAAAGCTAGCTTTATTCACCGTAACAAAGTGGTAACTTTAGACTGGTTTTTAACTACGAGGCACTAAGGGAGGTTTCCTGAAGGAACAATATTGAATGTGAATATCAGAATTTACCAAAAAAGCAGAAATACCAAATAAAGTCAAAGCCTTCTATCAATTTATGCATTATACAGATGCTGTAAAGGTTGAATGGATGAAAGAAAGGCCATCACTCATGACGTCTCGACGCCATGGACGACAAAATCTGATGTATTGCAGCTGCGAGCTAATTTGCCGTCTTGTGAAGCACGGATTCAAATTCTACCACTTCTGTCTCCACTCTTACTAATGTGTAAATTTGTGTTTATAGCATTTTTGAGATACAGGGTACATCACCTAAACAAGCGTATGAATTTTGACCCATTAAGGGACAAATCGTACGGTTACTTATTCCCCTATTGGCATCGAACATCGCAGTGAAATACGAGCCTAACTTTGGAGCCACACAGTCAAAGCTACGTCTCCAGCGAGAAAGAAGCAATTATGAACGACAAAGAGTACTGGCAAAAAAAATTTGAAGGGAGATGCAAGAGGGGAGATTTTGCGGTGTAAAAAACTGCAGGAAATACAAAAGGATCATTATTTACGGTTGGAAATCAATGAAGATAACTTGTCAGTTTAGAGTCGTAAAGAATCGAAAACGCTATAAACTAACAGACGACTGCGGTCTCTGTGAAATGATAAACTCAGGCTTATAGTTTTCGTTATCCCCCGTTTCTACTTGAGTGCAGTTTGAATTGCGAAGGCTTGGTTTGTGCGACCGCTTCTATTATCACTGATATCTGGCACGGTTGTTGCCATGTCCGCAAGAGCTAATCGCGAGCGTCAGAGAAAAAAAGGGCATGAACGAGTCAAAGTTGTTAACCATGTGATCGGAGCACCACTTGAAATGCTGAAAAAGGCCGATATTAACCGGGCTTCCCATTACCAGGGTTGGTTCACCTGTTTACTCATAGAACCTATTTAAAACACCTGTGGTCAAAAACAAATAAATACGACCTTAATCTTCAGAGGGCTTATCGGAAACGCCAGAGGTTGCGAGGATCGGCATAAATTATATGAACCCCTTGCAGCAAACAACTCACAGTACACGGCGATACTTTGAGGACAAAAACAAGTAGGATCTCCGATATTATCAGCAGTTCTCCGCAATAACTTATAGTTCCGCAGGTAAAACTGCAATCGATGAAATTTGACAGGTAATTTAAGACCCGGGGGATCGGCCGGGGTGTTAACCAGCCATATCTCAGATTAATTTGAACAGAAAACGTGCTTAAATTTTTTTTGAAGACGTTCTAGTTTAAATAGGCGGAAAGTCATCGATAGGCTGATATATGGACTCCTGTTAAATACAAACGACCGGTAAAGCTCATTTTATCAAAGAGTTCCTTTTCCTGACCATTTGGAAAACTTTCGTGAAATATTTTCGTTTTACAATAGTCCTTGTTGTTACAGTGTTATTCTGCAATTCCATTTTTTCAACGGCAACGATCGTTGTCGCGATTAACAGCCTGGACTGCGAGTCAAAATGTCTGGGTCGAGCAGGACAAGTTTTATTCAAATTGTTCTCAAGCATTAGACGTTATTTGAATAACAATTACAGCACAATTCTAAGCATAAGACATTATGGAATTAATCTATTGCAGTCGGCGTTAAAGTTCACGGATACCATTTAGTGGCGCATAGGTAAATATACGCATATAGAGAAACTATCCACGAAACAGAGAAAGTATCGAGATAAAAAATGTGACAGGCGGAGTTAGAATTCTTAAAATCAATCGAAAAATGCATATTATGACAGGCCACCTAGGTGAAGCTTTGCAATGCAAGAAAACTAGAGAACAGCAAAAATTAAACAATACATTTGCAGACTGGCAGCAAAATATTACCGAAGTTGCATTTAAGAATAATGAATAGATGGTATATTAAGAGTTTCAGATATGATTTCAGCATTCGCGGAGGATGACACACAATGAGTCAGTAGCGAAAGTAGGCAAACTAGCCGACAGAAACTTGTAAAGAATGTGTGAATTTAACCCCGACATGATTTAAAAAACCAGACAAAACGCGCGTTATATTCCATATAAAACTAGGTTAAAATATAGAGATAAAGGCCACAAACAAATGCATGATGCAATTCATTAGAAAATGGTATGTGGTATGACTGCAAGCTAGGCTTAAGAACCACTTCACAATTATCTGAGAACCTGCCTTGCTCAAAATAAACGAAAACTATTTATACATATATTTATAGGAGTGACTGCAATTGGAAACCACTTTAAACGAGCTTAAGGCGACGGCTCTGCAAATAACCACCAACGAGTGCAAAACAACGCGAAACCAACTTTGTTTCAAAATGCCGCGCTTGTGAGCCTTGCAAAATTAATCAATTAGAATCCCATCGGCTCAGCAGTGCAGAATCATTACTAGCTGTTTAGATATTTCAGCGCGTTCCGCAATAACCTATATTACTTGAAATTTAAGGTTTTTCAGACCACTTCTGAGGAAATAATCAATGAATGGATCATTCTTACCCAGATTGCAGTTCAAAAAGAAGCAATGCAAGCAAATGCCGATCTTTTGCTGCAACTTGCGTAAGCCATGTTTCATCGCGTTAGTAATTCAAGAAATGACAGAAATTGCCTTCTTCAGATTGTTATTTTACTACAACTTTCCTCTTTTTTATTCGGCGACTTGACTCCTTATTTAACTTATCTATCCAATAAATTAAACATCCTACTCTGCCATTTGAATACTTTAAAGAGAAAATCGCATGTCTTTTGAAAATGAAAAAAAGAGAGTAATTTCTAGTTAACATGTGTCTTTTTTATCGTAAATTTTGAATTGCGTGCCCCCTTAACGGGCCACGTGTTAGATGCGTTTGACCAACACGGGGCCACATCAGGGCATGGAATGTTGCGCACTCATTACAAAGGCTGAACATGGGGGGTTGATGGCACGCCTAGGGGCTGCTAGTGCCTAGGGGTCCCAGCCGCGCCAGCCAATGGCGCCCTCTCGCATTTCCATTTTTCTTGACTCTGTCTTGATCCCGGGCATAGTTGAGGGAGGAGAGGGTGCGGTAGATGCAGCGCACGTTTACTATCACTTTAATGTAAATCAAACACATTTCACCGTACCTGAACCACCCTTTTGTGGACCTCATAGAAATCAACGGTCGAGTTATCGTGTGGAATTGAGGGAATATACTCTGATTTTGCCCGAAAGTGGCGGACGTGCATGATATGAGATCTCGATAATCCTTTCAGATTCAAAAAACAAGCCAAATTTCCCTAAAGGTCTGTGAGAAATGTAATATAGGGGATAAACAATTGCGTGACTTTGAGAAAGCTTGCGTAGGATGAATATGTTGAGGACTATCAAATAAAATACAACATTAGCGCCCAACAATTGGCGTCCTGCTCAAACTATTCATATTATTCTAAAACAAGGATTAGATATTCAAATACTTTTGTAAAATATGTAGCAAGTACGCATCCGTAATGTCCTACAGGTCCAAAGAACAACTTGCTTACGATGGTTGTTTTAGATGATATATCTTTTGATTGTGAATGGTGAACAAAAAAGCGTTTGTTGCTCGAGTGACGTGCTACTTAGTCAAAATTGTCTTTACACGGTTGGTATGACTCAACCTCCGCATGTCTTAAAACCACTGAGTTAAACTGAATATACATTATATCTTACTTCTTATTAGCGATTACTTAGTCGTCTTGTTATCCTGGTGAACTAAGCGCCCATTCACGTAAATAAAACAGCATATACAGGGCACCATCGTTTGGCAAGTGCGCAGATTTCTAGTGCTGTCACAAAAGGTCTTCGAATATTATATATGTAATTTATAGATTTGTGCCAAATACTGATTAAGTATTCGCTGGAGTTTGACAGGACAACACGCTCAATCGCAGGAAATCCTGCACATTATTATAATGCAGGCCTCTATTCAAATGACGTTGACAGTCTCAATCGGATTTCTATTCTTCTGCATATAAGAGCATACTCCAAAATTTTCGGCTAAAAAGGCATAAGCAGGCACAAATAACACGAATATGCCTCCAGGCACAATATTGCCGACTTTAAGTTTTAGTTTTTTCCTCAGTATATCTATGAAAAGTACAGCAAGTGACAAAAATATTGGAACCGATTTTCATAAACACCAGTTCACAAATATGTTTTTCTGAAGAAGGTGCAAGAACTGCATCTGCACATTATTCACCGTACTCACCGGAGCTTTTCTGTGGGCAAAGTTTCTGAAGGAACCGATTTTCGTAAATCCCTTTGATGCCAGCTTTTTTCAAGAGCAACGGCAATTTAAGCACAGCCTTCTGCATATGGAAACTTTAGATTTGGGTGGAGGCTTGAATAAAATCTGATATTGTCTGGTTTAGACATCGTCCTTTTATGTGGTGACGTCTTTTAATTAGCGAGTAAAACAATCTCAATTCACATCTCTTCGGACTACCTTCATCTGAATGACTATAGAACAAGAGAAGATATTAACTCTCAATCCGCACGTTTAACTCTAAAATGGTCTACATGAGACAACTTTTGTATTTGAGGTCGTGGAAACCTTCAAACAGAAACATCTTTCTGAAATCAAGCAGATCGTTTTACTGCACCTTATATGCCTATTCAGACGTACAACACGATTCTTGTGATTTCAGGGCTTTCGTTATAATGAATGCAAATGACGGTCAATGCGTCTGATTTATGTGCAGCACAAAGAGAATTTAACGGTGCATGTCTATGTCCCCTCAAATAAATCGAAATGAGCATGGTTTGGCATGATGGCTAAGACCTCATAATATTTAAACAAAAAGGACGTTTGCCTGCTTGCAGTGAATCGAACATCCGTAGATTCGTGGATAGATAAAGCGACTTAAATACCGGTAATAGCGGTTAAATATATTAGCAAATAAATGACTGCGATTAACGCAATATTTAAATTTGGATTCAAATTTTCGACCTCGGTGGACCTTCACATTTTGGTATCATGGTCGACTGGACGCAAAATTCCAGTTTCGCAAACGATATCGTCATCATCAGACGGACCTTGTGAATCCTTCACGAGAATATAGTACTTCACCACCTGTCACATTTTCGCCACTTGTGCTCTCGGCACTACCAAATCAACAAGGATTGGATTAAAATCTTAGTCATTTTAGTTCGAGCCTGCAAAGTATATCACGAATTGTCCTCGACAGTGTCCTAACAATTGTCTACCTCTCTACCTCTCTGTCTACCTCTCTCCCTACTTGACAAATTTTCTTCAAGATCTCCTTCGATGAGCTGTATTATCTGCACCTAGAAGTCAAGCTGAAAATCCAAACGTACTTTGCGTGCGATGATAGCCATTCACTAGAACCGGATACTCAGGCCAGAATCTCCCACGATTAGTTATTTCATGTCCTTTTATAAACCACCTACGACGACCTGCTATGCACACAGAGATTAAGAATCTTATCATCTGGTTATGTGTTACACCCTCTGGTTATGGGCAAGCTATAAGTGGTGGTTAGTGACCTACAAGACTCATAAATACTTATCTTCTGGCTAGGCACAAGGGCTCTCAATTTAATGATTTATATATCCATTATCTAAAAGCAGCTTTTTTTCTATCTTTAAAACTATTTTAAAAAATTATGATAACTTTACATTTAAAAATGTTTTTGGATAGCGTCTTTATTTTTATGTATAATTTTATGATTAGTAAACAATTTGCTTTAAAACTAACTTGCGAAACTTATTATTTTTATCTCTGTCTGTTAGTAGTATGTTTTTTTCCATTTTTTTAACATCATTTATGCTCTATGTCATTCGAATGTGCAATGAGCCGCATCGTCTAGGTTTTGATATAGCTTTATGAAACGAATGGTACTAGCGGTTTCATACAGCTAGATCAAACATAATCAACACTATGATATATAATACAAATATGAAGACTGTATGACTGCATTGAAAGTTTCTTACCGTTGAACTCTTCGTGCTCCTAATCTATTTTCACCTTTTTAGCAATCAGTCAACTAAGTCTAATTATTCGGCAGACCCCACACCGGAATCGACTGCGCTCGCATCTGATTGGAAGTACCTATCCCTTCGAATCGACCGCAGACGTTTCTACCTCTGTCAAATGAATGAATACCCTCGAACGTCAATAACAGACTAGTCTTGACTCTAAACATTATTTCCCTGATACATTCATCTTCATTATGTATAGCTGTTTTAACTTCATTTTTGCTATTTCTAAACCTTGGAAAACAGGTTTTTTTTACTTAAAAACAAACTCGTCATTTCAACACTGCTATTTAAGCAAAACAAACAAAACCAAAGCTTAAGTGTTTAATGAAAAAGAGGAGTTTGTTTTAGGTTTTTTCCTGTGTTCTAAGGATTTGACGGCGCCAAGCAGTGCCAAATCAATAAACCTATTATTATAAAAATGGTTGAGGCATTTTTCCTTCATACTTGGATGTTTATATATCCTTGCAATTTTTAAAAATATCCAACCCCATTCTTGATTAGATTTCAAAATAAGAAAACCACCAACAATCAGCCATTCAGTCATAATGAACACGTGTAAAAAACCTCCAACACCGGAGTTCGAACCCGTATCCTCTCGCAAAGAAGACCACCGCGCTTTCTACTGCGCCATGAACGCACTCTCTCCGAGCGACCAAAATACTTTGCAAGCTACGGAACACCAATTGAGAATGATTTGTAATACATTAACGGTCTCTTACGAAACAATACCCATTTGATCATTAGACTAAATGGCGATTGAGCACAGTGGACTCAAGGAGACACATCGGGAAATCAGTACCCGTTTACTGGCATCAGGCACAACCATTAAAGGATGCGCCTGCGAAAGCCGCAACGAGAGTTGATCTTCAGACCTCTCGTACCGAAGACCAGGGCGTTAACCAATGCACCACAAGCGCACGGCGCGTTGTTTTTCAACGGATTTTTTTGAATACGGGATATCAAGGGAGAACGACTTTTAATTCATTAAAAGCCAAAAGTAAAAAAAATACAGATTAGACTTCAGTCTGATCATATACAGTGGACTCCAGGAGAAACAAGAAGGAAATTAAGACGAGGGTACTGACACCGGGCATTGACAACTCTGTAACAAATGAGACGGCTTCATCATCAGCCGATCGTTGTGTCGGCTGTCAGGAACTTAACCAACGAGTTCATATAGTCGAAGAGAAGCAAGGCCTACTGACTGACACCATTGTGTTCATTCTAGAGGACATAAAATGAAAACCCTGTCATATTCCGTCAACTCCCCAACCGATGAGCAACGAAAAACTTCGTGAAGAAGACATATTTTAGGGAAACTCAAAACCACCCAGGATGAGGAAGCAAGTTACGTCTCCAAAGAAAAGTACAGACAAACCAGTTATGCCGAATTATGAGGTGGTCAACGCAAGTGCAGCAACAGGGAGTGAAGCTTTATTACCGGTAACGGTAACTAAATCTACCAAATTGCAGAAGATCGACGAAGGGAAAACCTGGGGAACCTCAAAAAACGTGTTGGAAACTACAAAAAGGGTTTGTTGTTGATTCTGGAGAGGGACGCCAGCACTCCATTCCATTACAAGGCTTACTCAGTTAGGGAGGGAATTCAACAGCCTTCAGGTGACAGTATGGTCTAAGGTAGATTAAATCTCAGTGAGAGCTCCGTAAATAGCCCTTTTGCTCTTAAGGAGAACTTTACAGAAAGCCAAAATCATGATTATCGAGATCAGCAACCGGGTTTAATTTTTCAGAGTTTGCACGAATCACCTGCACTCCGAAGTTAAAACAGGGACACTGACGACCTTGCTTCTTTTCATGGCATCCTTAATAAACTGCTCTAGCAGGGCCTGGACGTAATAGGGTATCTCTAATACTGTTTAGGTTAGAGAATATAAGATTAATTGCTTCTGTGGGGATGTTGTTAGAAGGTATGGACTCCAGGCTGGTGACCTGATATAGCTGTTCATTGAGTTCTGGTCAGGTTTTTGAGGATTTATGTGACTGATTTTAGAAATACGTGCTGGTTTTATGTTCAGTGGGACCACGGATATTATTGTTTTGTGATCACTGCCAAACGTTATGCTGTCATAACACGTACAGATAGGCTAAATCTAATTGATGAGAATAATGTCAAGTATGTTTTTTCCTCGGGTGGGTTTATCGACTATTTGAGTCCAGTTGTGAAAGGAAATGAGAGATAACAGTTCTTCATGTTTGGTTGGGGCTGAGTGCTCGATCCAGTTAATTTCTAGGCGTTTTAAATCACCTGAAATTATCTTATATTCACAGTTTATGTTTGATATATTGTCCATTAAGTGGTTAAGGCCAGTATCATCATTACTACATTCAGGGGAGAGAAGAGAAATCCGATCAATATATTTTTGTAGATCTGAGATTGAATCGTGGCAAAACAGGCTTCTCCAGTGAAAGACTGTTTTGGAACATCAAGAGCACTTTGGTCAAGTGTAGTTTTGATGTAGATCAAACATCCTCCACCTGGTTTATTTAGGTATTCCTATCAAAAGAAGGTGTAGTTTACGATAAAAAGGGATTCGTTAGATATAAATTCAGTAGCCCAGGTTTCAGTGATGCAAATGATATCCGGTTTATAAATTTCTATAAAAGTTTTGAATTGAGACCTTTTTTAAACTTTCGATCTTGCATTGATTAGAGCTATGCTTAGGACATTGGTTAGGGAGATTATGAGCCATGGTGAAAAAAAACAATTCCCTGAATTTTTTGTATGTTAATTGGGCTAAGAGGGGAAAATTAAGTTATTGCTGGGAAGAATATTGACGGGAACGGTGAGATTTGGGTATAGGGGTTAGGTATAAGTTGCGAAGGTGAATTGATTAGGTGGAAATCGTATCAAAGGGGATTTCTATTGGGAACGGTTGTAGGTCTAGGTAGTTGGTTTGATGGTCATTAGATCCCATGTTAGTTAGAAAACTAAAAATTTCAGGTTATTGCGATGCCATACAGGTTAAGTAGCTATGGTGGTACTGTAAAGACTTGGATTTTCGGTATGTTTTGTAAGTGAGGATTTGGGATATACCTAATTCTTTGGTCTTTATAAATAGGACTTTTTGGTTGCGGCGGAGTGCGTAATAATGATTTTGGGATATGAAAACTATATTCGCGTCCTTCTGAGTCTGTAGGACTTGACACGGATGTGTCTAATTTCGGATAGTTTGGGTGGGGAGCTTTTTATGTTAGTGGTTGCTCGTTTAGTGGTGTCGCTGTAGTCATTATACTATTATCTAGCAGTTTATCTTGACTTGGTCCAGCGTCTCTGTTTTCTTGCTGTTTTTAAGGTTCTGTCAGTGTATTGCAAATTGGTGCAATTCTTACAGACTCATAATTTTTATCAAACTGTCAACATGCGTTCTGAAAAGAAAGATCCTACACGCCTAATTTGCTGCCATCTCTCTTGAGCTAGACCTGAGCTCTTGAAGATAGGCACGGGGTGCACATGGACCTCATTGACTTTTGAAAGGCATTCGACATTTTCTCACACCAAAGACTGTTGTACAAGCTATAAATAATAGGAATTAGGAGTAACCTCCTCAAACGGATTGAGCAGTTCCTCGTGGGTCGGCGTCAGGTCGTTTTTGTCAGCCAAGAGAGGTCAAAGTCGGCTGTGGTAAAGAATGGGGTTCCCCAGGGTTCAGTAATAGGGCATATTGTGTTCCTAATATATGTGGACGATTTTGTCAGAGATCTGGACTGTGAAGTCGTAATGTTTGCTGACGACATTAAAATCTGTAGTATAATTCAAAGCTCTGCTGACGAAGATAGATGGCTGACCAACCTAAATCGGTTGGCTGAGTGGTCGAGTAATTGGCTTTTGTTGTTCAAGGTCGATAAGTGTACAATACTTCGCTTAGGCAATTCCTCCAGATCCACCAACAACAGAAGCTTATTTCTCAACGGTTCAGCCTTACAAGACGTAGAGACCCAAATAGACCTTGGTATGCTGACGAACATCACTTTAAACCCCTCGTCTCGAAGGTGGCTAACAGCGCAAGGTTATTGTTGCACGCCATCAGGAGAGCCTTTTTTTTTATTCCGATAACGATCGTTTCGCTTAGATTTTCAGAACATTCATGAGGCCATATTTAGAATATGTTATACAAACCCGGAGACCCCGTAAAATTGAAAATCAGAACTGCTTTGAAAGATTCAACAGACTAGTTGGCGAGCAAACGCGTGCTTTCGATAAATTCTCGTCGGGCCAGTACATTTATATGGGAAACGGAGTACAAGCTAAGACAAAAAATCAATAAGTTTAATCTCGTCATACCAGTGAGTCGTGTTAAAAGGGGAGGCGGGGCGATAAGAGACAAATGGTTAAGCTGCAGTGAGGGTTCGGTGGTCGTTTACGAAAGGGAGGGGGAGGGGAGGGGAAGAGTACAAAGGAGAGCCACGTAAATGCTTGAAAGTCAAATCTCCTTACCATATACAACCCACCTAACAAATCTAAATCTGTTGCCTTTGAGTTATAGGCAAATGCGCGGGGATCTCCTACAGACGTTCAGAATTTTAAAAGGATTGGATTGCTGTCTGGCATTGAATTTGCATTTGCTACCACGACCCATCTCAGGGGACAGCCATTAAATCTGCGCATTCAGCAGGCCAGGCTGGATGTGGACAAATTCTCCTTCTCTGTCAGAGTGGTCAAACTATGGAATGTCCTCACAATATATGTTGTGATGTCAACAATACTGGAAAGCTTAAAAGGAAGTTTGACTGATCTATGTTCCAAAATGAACTAGTGCGATGAGGGGTTTAACTTTACCTTCGAGACTCATACTCCAATTGTCATTTTTATGATCGGGTTTTTACTATTGCAACCCAAATGGTTTCTCTGTACACCACACTTAAGTTTACGTTAAAAATAGTGTACTCAAAGGCCCATGCCTATTTTCCTCAATAAATTGAATTGAATTGAACAGGGAAAAACATTTTATTCTTGTTAGGTCCACGCAGTGGTTGTATTTGGAGCAGAAAAATCATCAGGTCGAATCCTAAGTTGCAGGACGAGACAAAAAGCACCAGAAGAAGGGATTTATTGTGAGTAGAACCCTGCATTGCTGTCTCTGGCTGGAGTCGTTACTGGCGAAGCCAAGGTTATTGTTGACTGTGACCAGTCATGCCTGAGATAGAGGTAGACAGTGGTGTCAGCTGCTGAAATAGGTCTGTGTAGCAAGTTCAGTGTTGTCCAAAGAATGTGTGTTACATTACCTGTGCAGTGTCTGGTGGCTCATTCTGCGTCGGTCAAGGGATCGAAGCACGTGCGTGGGCAAGTGGAAGGCGATCACGCATCTGCATGTTAGCGGGTATGAAACCGCTCGCTGCGCAGTTGCATGATTTTGAGGCAGTGAGCCTCAAACAAGTACGTCGGACATAGATAGCATTGATGGGCGTCGGCTAAAATCGACTATTGTTTTTTACGTGCAAATTATTGATGAAATATCTTTTGGAGCCAGGACGTGGTTATGAATCCTTTGTTTTTGAACTGTGCACTGAGTGTCTGCTCACGGTAACTATACATTTCGTCATTGGACGGTGGAGAAAACCTTTCCATCCATCTCATAAAGTTTTGTTTCATGTGAAGATTGGACATTTATAGCCTCTACTAACAGCAAACTGCAAATGCACGTGTAGTTACCTATTCACTACACCAAAAACTGTGTTTTTAAGGAAAAGATACGATCACTGGGACAAGAATTTTATCGGCCTACATTTTTTGGATTTTCACTCGAACCCTCATCAGAGACAACCGCAGACAACGGTAATAGAGACAAATGTTCGCAGCTTTTATAGTACATAGTGTCCATGCATCATATGCGTACTGCAATTACCAGCTTTCATGATCCCCTCCAGGAGTTGTAATTGATGTGATGGTAGCTTTGCCATCTGCAGCCGAGCAGTAAATGGCCGTGATTTTAGCATCAATGTTAGATGATGCCCCAATAATTACTCAGCCATTCGGCTTACTGCCCTTGGAGGTGTTATTCGACCGTGCTCTCGCAACATGAATTATTCCCCTGCCTCAGCAAAGCCTCAGCAGAGAATATGGGAAAGGGGGATCATTACACTTGTTAATGGATTGTGGGCCTGAGAACCCCAGCGGTGATCGCGAAGGTTAATAATTGTAGTACGCATGTGATCGCCTGCCAATTACGTACTATATATACTGCGCACTTCATGTCCCTAGTATCCGTATCTGGGACTGTTCACGCTGTTTTATTTGTGTAAGGAAAATCACGCATTGCTCTACCCTACAAGGAAGGGGTCACACATTTTTCATCATATTTACAACCGATGGGGATCATGTTGCATAAGTTATAGGCAACACAAATACCTTGGTGGATACGATGGATTATGAATGAACGTTTGCCAGTCTTCAAACAACTCATAATTAGAAACTATTTCAAATGGAAAGACACCCTTTCTTCAAGCATATAATTTAAAGAAGATGCAATCTGCTATGTGGATATTTTCCAAAAAATATAGTTGAATTTATACGGAAGGTGCAAACTAACGAGAAAAATACATACTTCACAAGTAGCCATTTGTTACAGAGTATACCTTTGGCAGGCAGTCGGAAAGAAGTTAGTTTAAAAGCAGACCTCCTTCTAGGATGAAAATATATTTGGATTAGGCTGCAAGATAGCCAATATAACAACCCTACTTAAGTATTTATTTTAATCAAAAACACATTTCAGAATTTCGGTCGACATTTCATGTGATAGGGAATCCACTGAAGCTTTTAAGTTCTCCCAGTGTTCTTAAGAGATTTACAGTGCCAAAGAGGTGATGTATCAACAAACCTATTTCAATTTGGCCTGTGCGTCGCTTAACTGCGGCAAAATTAGCGCTTTAGTAACAAGGCCGAAGGATTTCGCATTTTACGTGGCTGCTTATTGACCTTTAGATTGATCTTTAGCGAATATTATGATTTTGCCAGAATTTTAGTCATTTTCTACTTTTCTGAAGTCACTTGAGCTTTCTTAGTTGATTTTAATATTAAAATGTTATCTAAGATGCCTTTTTGTATATATTGTTATAGATTGAGTCAAAGACTTGGCAACGTAGCAAAAACAGATCATTCAGATCACTCAACAGTAAAATAATTATGTGTTACATTCAGTCCTTGGAGGCTTTAGAAACCGAAAGTCTGGTCAGCATGAACGGGGAATACACAAATGCTGCCGTCTATGAGGTTAGTCCTCAAACGAATAGCATATTATACACCTTTATCACGGTGTACTGGCACTGTGTACAGAGTCAAATAGCAATTAAACGATACCAAAGTGTTTCTTTGGATCGACAAAATCGGAAGCTTGACCTTCACTGCTAATACTTTAATCAATGCATACCCTTGCGTGCTCATGAAGTAGCTAATCAGTTTTTATATATAGGTAGTTTTAAACGTTCACCACAGTCGAGTAACTTAGTAAGGAAGGCATACACAGAGCCAGAATACTGTCTACATGTGTTGTTTGCAAGGGACAAAATAGACATGGCAAGTGGGAGGAGGAAATACTTTGCTTTGTTAAGTATATAGCACGCAAAACACCTAAAAGCACATTACTACTTGGACATCCTTTAGGTATAAAAAGCACTGTTCTTAGCACAGATGAAAGCTGGCCTTCAAATAGCAATAACAATCTATAGTGTAAACTTTAGTATGTGCGGCTACGCATTTGTTATTGTGAAGCGGAACATGCTGCAGCATTTTCATGATCACCTTAACTCGATCTTTCCAGATATACAATTCACGAGGGAAGAAGAAAAAGATGAACAGCTCCCCTTCCTTGATGTTCCCGTCAGGTGACTTCCCAAAGGCAAAAAAGAAACGGCTGTATACAGGAAAGCGACAAACACCACGCAGCTTCTCAATTTTCACAGAATCCATCCGGTGGCTCACAAATGAAGCTGTGTGAAAACACTGTTCAAACGCATCTAGACCCATTGCAGCAACCCGGCGGAAAAAGCACGTGAGGCCCGTTACCGCCGCGACCAGTTTCTGCGGAACTGCTATCCGAAGGCGTACAGAAGCCGATGCCTACGTGTTCGCCCACGGAGGACCCAACCAGAACCAACCCCTACGGTATGGCATGCGATGCCATACATCATGAACGTGTCAGAAGCGACCGAGCGCATTGTTACGGGACTTGGTGTCGGAATCGCACACAGAACCAAAGCTACCATGCGCAATAAGGTCATGAGAATCAAGGACAGATTAAATCCGAATGAGCTGTTGGGAGAAGTGTATCGCATCCCGTACCAAAACTGTTCCTGTAACTACACAGGACAGAGTGGACGTATGCTTGGATCGCGCATACACGAGCATAAGCTTTATGTGAGACGGGGTGACGGTTTATCCCAAGTGGCTGCCCACACCTATGAAACGGATCACGAGTTTACATTCGCAGCCACAAGGATCATCGCCCACGACAAATGCAAGACAAGCCGAGAATTGATTGAAGCCTGAGCCTCCGATGAGAACTCGGTCAATCGATTTATCAATCTGGCGCCGGCATACAGGGCCTTGCGCAGTAACCTCCGGACTGGCGCCACTGGTGTTTGATTGGCCCCTGCCCACCCTCCCCCCTATAAATGTTACTCGTTTATGTTGCTGTTTTATCTCTGAAGATGGACTCCAGTAAGAGTTCGAAAACTCAGACGAATAAGGCCATGATTCCGGTGAACGAACAACCTTCTTCTTCTTCTTCTTCTTCTTCTTCTTCTTCTTCTTCACTTACAACTGAATGTGGAAGATTAAAAAAATTAATAGAACCTTTTAATGAAAGGTAAAAGAACTTCCAGCTAATGTACATGTGGCTGTGGAACAATCAATAAGAAACTTTAACACGCAAGTGTCCATGCTGCGCCAATGGTGAAGTGACAGCGGCGTTGGATGTATCCAAACATCTAAATATTCACGAGATAATCCTAAAGTGGCCAACCACGTATCGGTCAGTTGAATTGCCACTCATATGTTAGGAGGATATTTGCGTGGCTTATTTGCAAGCACTACATAATATAGGAACGGAGAAAGTATCCCATTAGCCGGTTAAGAAAAATTTCGATATTTATGTAGCATTCTGCAATGCATTTTCATCCATAAAAATAACCCAAGAAGTGAATAGTCGGTGATGTCCAAAATTACTCCAAGATAAAGTGCAGGGAGGGTTTTGTCATCTGCAGCAGCAGAAGCAGTTTCAGCTTCACGTAGGGAGGTTGATAAACGGGAAAATTTTTAAGGACCTTGGTTATTTTAATTTTGAAAAAATGAAGAATGGGCAATCAACAGTGAAATCTCTATGAAAACGCTTTTTGAAATAAAAGCCTAACAAAAACGCCCGTTGTTTGAGAAATAACGCATATATTTTCAGTCTTCTTTTTAGAAGACAAACTCTTTTAATATGCAGAAGGTGGGAATTTAGGCCATATATGTTAAGTTAACCTCAATTTCTTTATCAAACTTCCACGGGCTTTTGAAATCTAGCAACCATTTTTCTACTCTCAATTCGCATGTAAATCTTATATGTACGTCCGTTGGCCAATTTTGCCTATAATATCCCGAATGTTAACTCACTTCGTTTATTCGAAATACAATTATGAGGTTTTCAGCGCACGACGCTGGCACCGTTTTGATGGAAGTCCAATTTTCTTTACATTTTGAGGCTCATACAGGGATGATTCTTCATGATGTCGATAGTTGCAGTCTTTGGTCGTTCGTTTGTGAGCTCCCGATGTTTTGTGACCTCTGTGTCCAATCTTATTTACGGTGATTGGAGGACATTTTTTCTGAAAGTTTTGCAATTTTACTTTCAAAATAAAGCACACCTATCTCTCTTTCTCTCAACCCTAGGCATATGCCCGTCTGAATACGGGAATAAGTACACCTGTTGAACTCTACTCCCATAGTGCCTGTTTAGTTGATTTATGTTGGCATCCGGGGTCAGCAATCGGGGCAGTTGCGCGGAAGCTTCAGCACTACCAAATAGGAGATTCATAGAAAACTGAATGCAGAAAAGTAAATTAACGGAAATGGTAACAGAAGACGGAAACAGAAACAGTAAGTCTAAACATTTGTGGCACGTACCTGCAAACCCCATTAATGGACGGAAATAAAAGAAGGGCAAATGTATGCTACGTTAATGATGAAAGAGAGTGCGAAATTCCCTCACGACTCGGTGAAAGAAAAGCGAAAAACAACGAATGACTAAAAAGGTCACTTTTGTTTGCTGTATGATTTTGACGTCCATCAGCAGGGGCACATAATGAAGCTAGGAATGCAAGAGCATACAAAAGCAGTCCAGGCACTATTTACTGGATCAAGAAGCGACCCAGGTCACAGCGATAACAGAGTGGATGGCAATGCTCCCCGAGGGCAACGTTTCTTTTCCCCGACATCGTTGTCAGTAGGGACCTTCGTCCACAGTCTGAAACCATTAATTTGATTAGCAGTATACAAGATAAAAGGAGAACAAATTACGTTCCCCAGCAGCCTCGTCACTGGCTGGTATGAAGCCGACTTTGAACAATGAAGTGATTATAAAAATGATCGAAGACGTAGGACAAAATCGGAGGGATGATTCGGCCGAGTGTTAAATTTAAAAGGCCTCGTAAAGTCTTATTAATGTATATCAAGCTACTTATGCCAAATAAGTAATATATATAATAATTAAGAACTAGTTATTCGCCTGCCGTACCACACGAAACTATTAAACCGTTTATTTAAGTGAAGTACCAAACCATGAAGTCAGACAGAAGCATAATCGTTTAGGTCAATTACAGCTCGAAAAATGCAGAAAAAAACAATCCCCAAACTCGTGCGCATTAGTTTGAAGAACACTGATAAACATGCTGCATATAACACTGTTTCGTGGAACGTATTTAGACTGGGCTATAATGGCAAACAGCTTCAAGCGTTTTACTTATGTCGATCAATTCGACCACTCATCTGCGTAAACGTGTTTCGCATGCTTCTAAAAGGTATGTTTAGCCATTTGGGACAAAGTTTAAGCTTTTGATTTTTCATATTTTCCCAGATAATTGAGTTTCTAACCAAAGCGATAGTACCTTTAAATACGTTTTCTTTCTTTTCGTCATTTAACTGCAAGTCGCCCATTTTTATTTGCCATTTTAGCCGATGTTGTTGGACCAATTACTGATTTGTTCTGGTTTCTTTGTGAATCTGCGTATATTTTATGTGTTAGGTCACGTAGTGTAATTGCACTCAGCTTATGTCATAGATCCGATCTTACTGCATAGATGAATTTGTCAGGGGAGAATAAAACATCCGATGTGAACTGATATTGGTTTGATTCTAAGCATGCTATTGGATTAGAAGTAGCGTGAGCAACCATGAAGGCAACTATCGCCGTCAGTAACGACCCTGTGCTCGTTACTGATGGTAAAAGCGTTATTGATTGTGCTCAAAACTAAACATACACCGGGGTTTATCTCCGAGGGAATGAAGCCGCGTCTTCTTTATCAGCTAAAAATAGCGCAAATCGAAATCACATGGCCGTGGCATCCACCGCTTTATCGTGATTGCAGGATACGATGTGGTTCTGAGATCTGGGTTGAAAACCCACACCGACAGCCGCATAACGACCAGCGATGAGTAATCAGATGTAAACGGTAGAAATATCCCTATAATCCTAGAGGAGTTGTCGGGCAAATTCATGTCAACGGAATACTTAAACACGGGCGAACGTTGCACATAATTAATTAACACTTAAAGTTTCGCTTTATTCTCGATTGCTTTTCCTACGTCCATATCCATATCCATGACTCCATCAAGAACGCAGCCTCCCCATGAAGATCCAAGTCTTTTTGCGGTTCTGAGGGATGTGGCCGAGGCATTGCTAGAAGCAGATGGGCATGCAACAGTAGAATTATCCTGTCGAATCGAAGTGTCACGAGTCCAACAAAAATGCTTTTCCCCATCAGGAAATGATCCGAGCCATGTAAAAACCTTGACGTCACCTTCGACGTGCAGTGCTGGTTACACGTCGGCCTTCGAGATAGTTTCTGATTGCTTCTTTGAGGTCTTAAACTGCTTTGTGATGCCACTGCACTTCCACGTTGTTTCAACTTATTCCTGCAGCAAGAATAGCCATGCTATTGATGCTTGATTGAATTACGCCCACGGAAAGTAATTGCCATTTAAAAAAATCTTGTTGATGGGTTTCTTTCGCACAAACTTTCAGCGTGCTAAGAACGTCAGTTCGACCGTCGGTTTCGACAATGTCCACCGTATGTTCCACAGCAGGATGGTGCAGGGACGGTGATTTACGCTGGATTATAGTGAGAGCAGCCTTGTGCTGTAACTGCCCCCCTCTCTGTTTCACTTCTCCACCTGGGCCCGGCGTTAGGACAGAGTCAAGAAGACTGTGGGTGGGAGAGGGTTTAGGCCCAAGCCCTGCGATCCACCAAAATCATGAACAAAACAATAAAATGGAGGGGCAGATCGGATCCCAGCTGAATGGGATTACCAACAAGGCCCCACTATGAAGGAGCCAGTGCAGCCTGACTCTCAGTCCGCCATTCAGCCACTTCGCACAAACATCAATAACAATTCGACCATCACCATGTAAGTTAAGTCTACGTATGCAAAAAATAACAATTAACTTAAATCCTCTAAAAACGAAGAAACAGTATCATCTCCTACCACACCTATCCATTCATGCCAGGCCCTAATGCAAAAGGACCATAAAAGATGTCTCGGGGAAATTTGGTTATGCACTCCATTTGCAGCCGTGGGTACAATCCTCAGGTGAGGCCGTACATGATCACACCACCCCTTTCGCTTCTCAGTATCTCGCTCAGACTTCACCCTGATCAACATTTACTCCATCGCTTACTTGCCCAGATGAATATCCATCTCATCAGAACACTCACTGGCCACCAAGCCGGTTATGCCGCCTGACTCCGTAGAGCTCGTCTGATGCGTTCTCTATCGCGCGCGTGCTCTCTCTCGCTGCCTTTCTCTCACTGCTGGCGCTCCGGGCCAGCAAGTAAATTTCCCAGGCGTACATTTTTCCATGTGTGGAACCAATCAGACCACCAGTGTTCTTTTGGGCTTCTCCTTGGGTTCTAAGGTGCAACCCCAACTTTTTTGCCGAATATCAAGAAAAATAAATTTCAGGAACCATGACAGATCCCTTGCCAGCAGATGCTTCTCTGTTTCCCTTTACTGAAAATAAAACAAAACTAGGATAAGGGCCGTAATGGAAGGGAAGGTAGCAGACCAAATGACCTCAAGGGTAATATTAAATAGGATAGGGATGCCTTGCATGGCCGCCTAAACAGGGCACAGGAAAAGGAACCCCCACCATACATGTGGCTTTGCGCTAAATTCCAAGGCACTCGTGCTTAGGACTAAGGTGACAGTTAGGTTCAAGTTCGAGGTTAAGGTTAGAGTTAGGGTCGTGATTAGCATAAAGGTTTAGGTTATTATCGTTTTACGTGTAGGGGTTAGATTTAGGGTAGGGCTTAGTTTAAGATTAAGGGTAAACTTTAGTGTTAGGTTCAGGTTAGTGTTCGCGTTAAGCCACGGGTATATTTACCCTTACTGAAATTCACCATAAGGCCACCTATTTTAAGTGCGCGGGGCGGTTCCTATTCCCGTGTCCTGTTAAGACGGCCCTGCAAGGCATCCCTACTTTATCTTTAATGACCTTTTGCCCACCCAGTGGACACGGATATAAGTAAGGCCCGTACAACAGGTGACCTTGCATTAAATTCCAGGTGTTACCTACTCGCGTGTCCTAACTTAACTCTTCCCCTAACATTGACACGAACCCTAATCCTAGCACTAATCCCATTCATAAGCTAAAACAACCCAGGAGATTAGAGCAAGGTCATCTGTAATAGGGGGCCATAGCACAGGATGTGGATAAACGCTTCTAACTTTGGCCCATCGCTTCTCAACACATTTCTGCTCTGCCTAGTGTGCAGTGGCACAACAGATGGCAATCGTTAATCAGGATGCGGGTACTGCCCCATATTTTTCACTCTTACATAAATTTTTGATAGTCCAAAGAGGACAATATCACAATTCTCAACGTTTGACACACCTTTTCCAAATTTTTTACTCTTAAGAACTATTAGACAATGAGTAAAGGCTATGGTTTTCACCTGTCTTCTACACAAGCAGCACCAAAAAGTACTTAAACGAGACAACGAGGCAACGGTTGGTATTAGCTAATTAATTGTGCCTGGAAGTACTAAGCAAAGTTTAGCAGTAAGACATCTGAAAATTTAAAAAAATCAATCGAACCTCATAAGAGTGCATTGCACCATCGAGAAGTTGCTCTTCCTAAAAGGCAAACTTGATATTTGTGGCTAACCGGAGATGTTGCTGATAATCCACGGTAACGTATCGTTGTTGCCTAGGAACGTCAACTGCGTTGCTGTTTTTAAGGATTTTAAATGTATTTGGATCATTTTTCTTAGTTTGGATTGTCTTATTGAACCCCTAATTACAAATGTGCTCCACTTAGTCAACGTTAGCCTGTTAATAATTAGACGGTCTGCGTTTCTGTGGGCTTCAAGTAGATCA
Source organism: Schistocephalus solidus (assembly GCA_017591395.1). Lineage (NCBI taxonomy): Eukaryota > Metazoa > Platyhelminthes > Cestoda > Diphyllobothriidea > Diphyllobothriidae > Schistocephalus > Schistocephalus solidus. Next base: position 267,337 of record WEDG01003133.1, read on the forward strand.
CAAAAATTCATCCAACTTCAGAATACATCCAGCGGGAAACTTACAAGGAAAGACGAGCCCTTCTCCAGCGTTATGCAGTGATAAGTGCATCAAAAGGCGCAGAAAAATGTGACATTTAGCTCCCAAAGTCAATTTTCTTTAGGCATTCGGGGAATATTAGAAAACGTATGACTCATTTTCTTATTATTTTGGATACGAAATCCTCAATTTAAACCTTTAATTGACCTAAAAACTATGGGTATTTTCCCGGCAAGGCACGAGATCAAAGGCAGGGAAGGCGAAAGGGTGAAAATCGAGTACGTGGTTCCAGCTGGTCTTTATTTTTAGGTAGAACCTACTTCTTTCATTTAACCCTCTTTACTTTCACCCTTTCCCCGAACATAAAACTGCTTTCAGCCGTTTGGAAGGTTTGTCTAAGTATAATAGTCAACGACTCAATGGTTCCCAAGTCAGAAGGGAGGGAAGGCAGTTGGATAGGCAGGCCTTCCTCGAGGCAGAGTTTACACGCAGTACCACAAGCAGTTACAGCGAGCCTTCTTACCAAGCAAGTGTCAACTGAAGTGCATGCGTCCGAACTTCGTCCACCTTCGTCCAGTTGATAAAAGAAGAAACACTGATCAACTTCACGACATCGCAAGCGGGAGGTTAGGGTGGAAGGGAAACTGGCAAAAGCAACGTAGACTGGAACTGCTATTTCTGGCTCATCAACTGTCATCAACCAAACATACTTCTGCGCCAGGTTTGCACGATCCTGTGTTCAAAAACGGCCTCTTCTACGACTGGGCAATAAGTCCAGTGCTCTAGCAACAGGGCGCATACCCGTTTTCCTGCCGCTTTTTATCAAGATTAGGGATCAGCCCGATAACGTGCACCATCTAAGTTTCTCTAACCCTGGTTGGTATAAATTACATACAAGGGAGAATAAATCGGCCAGCGAAAGGACAAATCTCCAGGATGCGAGCAAAATACAGGAATGTTAGTATTCTCTTTTTAGGTAATTTTTTCAATCAACTAAAATGTCGCACATGCCACTTACCAAACGGGTGACGAAATAGTGCCGCCATGTATGTGAGACACCAAGGTGTGAGTATTCGATCTCTGTCATAATTGATAAAGACCTAGCCTCAAGAAAGTGGGCACTTTTAGCAAGTGTCTATGACCTGCCCAATAATTGCGAACTATTTGATCAATTTTTTTGCCTCCTTGTTCGCGTTCTTAGGCCTTTAATTTTTATGTTATCACATAGGTGCCTTGGAGGCCTCAAATGCTTTACATTTTTCCTCAACTACATGAAACTGGTTGAAACGACACTTGCCCAAAACGACCCTAGGACGGCAAGACAAATGGTAAACTGAGCACCTTGAGGCCGTACCCTGAGCTACGAAAGAGAAAATTTGATTTAAATGCAGCATGGGGAAACACGGCACACGTTGTGAAATGAGTGGTGTTTTTTGAAACGAGTTCTCTTTTTCTCTGAAAACTGACTTGCACAACTCTTTTCTTCGAGTGACTTCAGACGGCATTCGGCAACGCTGCTTTGCAAAACGAGATCATGAACTTAAAGTGCAATGGTGCAGACGAAGACTAAGTTTCCTTCGTTTCCCAGGAATAAAACCGGTCATTTTTGTCCGTTCCGTACTTGGTCGAGTTTAGCAAAGTTAAACTGTCATAAGACTACCAGCGGTAGGTACAATTTAACCTATGCTTGCAAATCCAGGAGCGACGCTTATGTCGGAAACGTTAATCAGTAAGAAATTGGCAAAATTACGAGGTGGATATTTTTTTGTTGACTTTTTAGAATACAAAGAGGACCTTTTTGGGCTTGTCATAGGTGCGATTTGTAGATGGAAGCTTGTAACACTTTTATATATATATATATATATATATATATATATATATATATATATATATATATATATATATATGTCGGAAGTACGGTATAACGTCTTTGTCATATAAGATTCATACTACTTGTAGTACTACTTGTTTTGTAGAATGGGCATTACGTGGTTATTCCACAGTGGTTGATTGTCTTCGACCCAAATGTTCATTGAAATTTCTGGGTCTGACCCTTAAAAAGTCATGTCCGAAGCACCTGACTCCATGTCCTGCACTTAATAATTTCAGAAATTATTTCCCCGATTATTCTCTGGAGTCCATATACCAGAAAACCGCACAGAGAACGCTGGGGACCTCACTGAGGAGCCGAACCCCTCGTTGCTGTGTCACGCAGCAGCAGAAACATCGGCGAAACACGTGTCTGGGCTTTTAGCTAGTACCTATGTCGGAAGTACGGTATAACGTCTTTGTCATATAAGATTCATACTACTTGTAGTACTACTTGTTTGTAGAATGGGCATTACGTGGTTATTCCACAGTGGTTGATTGTCTTCGACCCAAATGTTCATTGAAATGTCGGGTCTGACCCTTAAAAAGTCATGTCCGAAGCACCTGACTCCATGTCCTGCACTTAATAATTTCAGAAATTATTTCCCCTGATTATTCTCTGGAGTCCATATACCAGAAACCGCACAGAGAACGCTGGGGACCCACTGAGGAGCTGAACCCCTCGTTGCTGTGTCACGCAGCAGCAGAAACATCGGCTAAACACGTGTCTGGGCTTTTTAGCTAGTACCTATGTCGGAAGTACGGTATAACGTCTTTGCCATATAAGATTCATACTACTTGTAGTACTACTTGTTTGTAGAATGGGCATTACGTGGTTATTCCACAGTGGTTGATTGTCTTCGACCCAAAATGTTCATTGAAATTTCGGGTCTGACCCTAAAACGTCATGTCCGAAGCACCTTACTCCATGTCCTGCACGTAATAATTTCAGAAATTATTTCCCCTGATTATTCTCTGGAGTCCATATACCAGAAACCGCACAGAGAACGCTGGGGACCCACTGAGGAGCCGAACCCCTCGTTGCTGTGTCACGCAGCAGCAGAAACATCGGCGAAACACGTGTCTGGGCTTTTAGCTAGTACCTATGTCGGAAGTACGGTATAACGTCTTTGCCATATAAGATTCATACTACTTGTAGTACTACTTGTTTGTAGAATGGGCATTACGTGGTTATTCCACAGTGGTTGATTGTCTTCGACCCAAATGTTCATTGAAATTTCGGGTCTGACCCCTAAAAAGTCATGTCCGAAGCACCTGACTCCATGTCCTGCACTTAATAATTTCAGAAATTATTTCCCCGATTATTCTCTGGAGTCCATATACCAGAAACCGCACAGAGAACGCTGGGGACCCACTGAGGAGCCGAACCCCTCGTTGCTGTGTCACGCAGCAGCAGAAACATCGGCGAAACACGTGTCTGGGCTTTTAGCTAGTACCTATGTCGGAAGTACGGTATAACGTCTTTGTCATATAAGATTCATACTACTTGTAGTACTACTTGTTTGTAGAATGGGCATTACGTGGTTATTCCACAGTGGTTGATTGTCTTCGACCCAAATGTTCATTGAAATTTCGGGTCTGACCCCTAAAAAGTCATGTCCGAAGCACCTGACTCCATGTCCTGCACTTAATAATTTCAGAAATTATTTCCCCTGATTATTCTCTGGAGTCCATATACCAGAAACCGCATAGAGAACGCTGGGGACTCCACTGAGGAGCCGAACCCCTCGTTGCTGTGTCACGCAGCAGCAGAAACATCGGCGAAACACGTGTCTGGGCTTTTAGCTAGTACCTATGTCGGAAGTACGGTATAACGTCTTTGTCATATAAGATTCATACTACTTGTAGTACTACTTGTTTGTAGAATGGGCATTACGTGGTTATTCCACAGTGGTTGATTGTCTTCGACCCAAATGTTCATTGAAATTTCGGGTCTGACCCTAAAAAGTCATGTCCGAAGCACCTGACTCCATGTCCTGCACTTAATAATTTCAGAAATTATTTCCCCGATTATTCTCTGGAGTCCATATACCAAAAACCGCACAGAGAACGCTGGGGGACCCACTGAGGAGCCGAACCCCTCGTTGCTGTGTCACGCAGCAGCAGAAACATCGGCGAAACACGTGTCTGGGCTTTTAGCTAGTACCTATGTCGGAAGTACGGTATAACGTCTTTGCCATATAAGATTCATACTACTTGTAGTACTACTTGTTTGTAGAATGGGCATTACGTGGTTATTCCACAGTGGTTGATTGTCTTCGACCCAAATGTTCATTGAAATTTCGGGTCTGACCCTAAAAAGTCATGTCCGAAGCACCTGACTCCATGTCCTGCACTTAATAATTTCAGAAATTATTTCCCCTGATTATTCTCTGAGTCCATATACCAGAAACCGCACAGAGAACGCTGGGGGACCCACTGAGGAGCCGAACCCCTCGTTGCTGTGTCACGCAGCAGCAGAAACATCGGCGAAACACGTGTCTGGGCTTTTAGCTAGTACCTATGTCGGAAGTACGGTATAACGTCTTTGTCATATATATATATATATATATATATATATATATATATATATATATGTACTATGTCGCAGAATTTAAGTGGAATATAGGTTAATCATGCCAAGGAAATCAGCTGGTTTCTCAACGCAAGTAAATATTAAAGAATATTTTGGGGAGAAAGGTAAGTTCGGGATGTGTGTTGATTTGAAAACTATAATTACTAGAATTTAGATTTTCCGTTTTAAATAGCTTTTCAAATAACACTTTCCTTCATTTCAAATGATAGCAGTGAGAAGGAAAACCTCTATGATCTTATTCACCCTGCATATGCGCTGATAATTTAAGAGATATCATGTCAGTTTTTTAAAGCTAAGATAAAATTTTTGGAATATTTTTCCTTACCGGAAATTCCAGACGGATAGGCACACTTCATTACGGTGGAAGGATTCCTGGACGAAACAAATTTCAACCGCCGCATTAAGTTGATTTTACGATCCGCCTTGACAGGAGGCGGTCACTAACACTCGAGGCCGCCAATTATCTCCACGGCCAATGAGGGCGGGGGCGAAGCAAGTCATAGTGAGATGCCGATCCAATGCAGCCCAATAGGCAGTATTGGCAGGCTATGCATCAGGCAAAGAATGGATTCTGCAGTGTATGGCCTATTTCATGCAAGCTGTCAAAAGTTTCGAAGGATTGATATTCAGTGGCAAACCGGCACCCACTTATGTACGAAAGCTTTGAAATATTAATGAACTACCCTATTCGAATTTAAAACATAAAGGAAATAGGAAAATTAATATTACTTTGGTTAGAAATAATTTTTTTTTAAAAAGGCAGCATCTTGCGAAAACTTGCTAAATCCCTGTAAGGATGCCTTTATGGCCACCTAAACACGACACGGGAAAAGGAACCACCCACAATACACGTGGCTTTGCCCTAATGACGCAGAAAGTATGTTTAGGATTAAGATTAGGGTTAGGGCTAGGTTTAAGTTTCAAGTAAAGGCCAGATTGAGGGTTAGGGTCAATATTAGACTAAGGGTTAAAGTTTGATTTTGTATTAAATGTAGGGCTTAAGGAGGGTAAGGTCTAAGGTTAAGATTAAGGTAACAGTTTAGCTGAATGTAAGGGTTAGTGTTGGCGTATATTTATCCCTCCTGAAATTTACCCTAAGACCAGAAATTCAAGCGGCGGGGTTTTTCATATTTACGTGTCCTGTTTAGGCAGCCCTACAAGGCATCCTACCGAATTTTAAAATGAAATCTTTCATATACTATTTTGTTTATATTAAGAGAACTTTCCTTTTGCCAAATTTCTTCGTTGGTATTTTCGATATTGGATTACAATTAGTGTCAGATCGTCCTTGAAATACTCGTAACTACCTCAAAGGTTTTTGAGGTTTTTCAAACGATCGACGATAAATGTAGATTCCGTTCTATATGTTTGGCAAAACCTTTCCAAAAGAACATATTTCCTAAAAGTATTTACGGAAGTAGTGAGCATTTGAATATTCTCTCTAGTGCAGATGGCCGATTGCGTAATATTTATAGATTCACCAAACATAAAAATCATTGCAGAGAAGAATGAACGTCCACACAAAAGTTGTCAATTAGTATGCCTAAGCCCAAATAAAAACTTTCTATACTAAAGTGTATCATTAAAAAGCGCTTTAATTAGATATTAAGACGACGAATTTATGCGCACTTTACATTTTTTAGGTTGTCAAGATGAAATGTGGAATCTTAACAACCATTTGCTTTCCCGGAAAATAAGTGATAAATTTCCTGCTGAAAGTGAAGAACTCATCTTTTGTTTTGTATTGAACAGTTTTTCGCTAGATTTTTGTTTACTTAACTGCTCCGTCGTTAAATCGCAAATTTGCAAAAGAGTGACCGAATATACACGAAGATTTTGAAAAAATGGTTATATTTAGCCTAATGCATTTCTAAATCCCGGGTTAGCGGAAACGCTTTTATCCAAAATAATATCTTATCGCATGCTTCCAATTTAACATAGGTTGTTCTATGCGTCCATCTCCACAGTATCTTTTACGCATTTCGTTTACAGTTCAAATTTCCGTGTGGTAAAACAAAATACTGTAACGAGTTTATTAGTTCATTTTGTCGGAAAAACGTGAGTAATTTGGACAAAAAATTATTCTTAAAGTGGAATTCATTTCTTTTTTTGTGCAAATCAATGCGATATATTACACTTGCCTTTATCTGGGTTTGACTGAATTAAGATCAAATTTTATGGTTACTGAAGGGATTTATATAAAACCTTTCTTTTATAGTACAGCACATAAAAATGATGGACTTTTTCTGTGATATGAAATAGCACAGGAAAGGTCCTGGATACCCGGCAAGCTCCAATTTCACCCAAATACTGCCTGTTTCCCTTCAATATATAAGATTGAACATGCGGTGTTCTTTAGAAAAAGGCTTTCTGATCATCAAATTCACTCAAAAACCAAAATAAACGGCCCATACGTAAGATAAATTACTCCCTCAAATTTTATCACACATTCGATGAGTTAGGTCATCTACTGTAATGAGGGTTGCGTGCATGATAGTCCACTCTCTGAATATGCGTAGGCTAAACCACTACTCGAAACGGTAGAGGTTCAATAAACTTCCCCCGGTGAACGCCTATTCTTCCTTTGACTAACGGTATGTAATCTTATTTTGTACTCAAAGGTTTACGAGACACTATGCTATGGAATTTTAAAAAATATATTCACTGAAATTTGAATTTTCATAAGGTCCTATATGGTATGTGCACGAACGCGAAGCTAGGGTGTTAATTATTTAACATTAATTTGATTAATTTTAGATGAAAAAGGGGTTCTTGGGTTTGTAGACATATTTTAAAACACCGGAAATTTCGACCGGTGCAGACGATGACGTCCACCACCAGCCTCAGGGAATGGGTGCAACCTCCATGCGCCTGCGCCTGAATTAGCAGGCTTGTGAAGCAACTAATGCACACACGCTCCTCCCTCATCAACCTTTCTCGTATGGCAAGACGATGTCAGGACAAGTGGAGATGAGCGTGCTTGCATTGGCTGAAAACGCTAAGGAGTCTGCCTACGCGTACCGCGCACGACAGTATCCCAAAAACATGTACTAGGCTATAATAATGGTGGCTCATATCTCACCTAAGGACCACACTGAGTAAGAGCCACCACAGACTGACTCACAGTCCCTCAATCGCTCCACCGCACTCAGCATGTGGACCTAGATATCCGGTCGGTTGGCAACCATCCAAGTAACACTTGTTAGTGCGTCTTTATAGATTTAGGTGCGTCAGATTTGTTATGGTGCGGAATGCGCTCATTTGCCGTGGGGGGATTCGGTATGGAGTATTTATATGACCCCCTAAACAGACCCGGGAAATGTAACGCCCCGCCCAAGTACTAAATGTGGCCATAAGCTTAATTGCAGGAAGGGTAAGTAGTCCCGTGTCCTCACCTTGACGATGGTGTGAGCGTCGTATCCGATGCGTTCCGGCGTGTGCCCCACAGCAAGGTGGCGCAGAGACCCGGAATTGCACGTGAATTAGTTTTAAGGGAGAGTAGACTTTCCGCTTCATCTACCACACTCTCTCCCCTATTCCACCTGGGCCCGGTGCCATGATCAAGCCAAGAAGACCGGAGGCGGGAGAGGGCGCAAATGTCTTGTGCAGCCGGAGCCACCCCTAGGCATGCCAACATACCTCGATTGGACCCCTCGGAGTCGAGTGATAAAGAGGTCTCATTAAGAAACAGCCACTGCAACCGATAGTCCACCAGTCTGCTACTCTACACAAACAACCTAGGCTGACTGTGTGGTCCCTGGTATCCCATCAGTGGGCAACCTTCCAAGTTACGGCCTTCAGCAGACGGTGATAGCTTCAAACGCGTCAGATTGGTTACGGTGAATAAGATGCGCTGAGATGTCGACCTCCCTCTCTAACCCTAACGAGAGTTCGGCAGTCAATTCCCACGAGGTCCACAGCGTGTTCCAAAATCATAACCTGTAGACCTAATGCTAATCCTAACCCAACAGCCAATACTAACCCTAGCTTACCTCAACTCCAAAGTTAACACTATCCGCATGTTCGCTGGAGTTTGGCCCAAAGACGCCTGTACTGCGGGCGGTGGAAGCACAATAGCGGACCCACTGAGAACATTGCAAGCATGGCCAACTGTCTCATGCGAACATTGCTAAAAGGAGTTTTACGAATGGGACAGAACGAAGATGCAGAAAACCTGGAAAAAGCAAGCAAAGAAGCTAGGGGTAATACCAACTTAGTTACCGACTGTAAATGTGCTAAGAGTTACCCGTGGGATTTAAGGGAAACGGAAAAGTGACTCCTTGATGGAAGAGCAAGGGGATCGGTCTCCCGAAGCGGTGTAAGGGAAAGCAAACCTGAAACGGTGTCAATAAGAGCTAATTGGGAACAAAGGTGACTGAAGGACGAAAGTTAAATGTGTGAAAATGAAATCAGGAACAGGTACTCCGGAGCCAATGTTCTCCGTGTGTCCCGCTACTGTGTTTTAAACGGCTCAGGTTCTTGTGTTTGGAAGTTCATGTAAGTCATAATAACCAGGGAATCCACAACGTGGGCTTTCATCAAAAGCGGCTGCAAACGAACGTGCATAGGGTTCAAGCCGACCAGTACGCGTGAAAGGTTGACTAATGCACAGAGCGCCTATGCAAATCCTCCGGCCTGCCAGTCTCATCGTGTAATTTTCAGATGACTAGTCAGACGCGTCTGCGGGTCGGCCTTCTCGCAAGTGTATGGGGGAAATGGCGTGACAGATGCATTCGCCCTCCGCCACGTGGATGCAGTTTAAAACATTTTAGCGCTTCCTGGGGCATCAGAAACCGAAAGCAATATAACCTGAATTCGGTGCAGCAGTTCTGGCAAGGCAGTGATGTATGGCTTGCTAGAATGCCCTGATTTTGAATTAGAAGCACAATGCCAGGGGATTGAAATACCGATTGAATTCGGATAAGACGGTGAGGGAAATTGGGATTACAAACGAGATACTGGAAGTGAGCACTTCAAAATAATGAGCTGCAGAGGGCATAGGTGGCCCCATATGAAATTGAAGGCGCACATTTTTTTACTGGGACAACTTGGTTCGTTGTCAGCCTGGTAACAAACACCGTGGCATCGTTTTTCACGAAAAAGGCGAACCAACAAGGGGTCCTTTCCGCATTCCACTTTGTACATGACCCCCAAAGGAGGGCAAGGACGGAGTGAGACATGATATGACGCATGTGGCGTGATCCTATGTCGACTTGAACCATTTGGACTAAAGAATCAAGATTCACTTTGCCACACTGGATGACAAATAAAAAGAGCGTCCACGTGGTTGCCCACCTATCGCTTTGTCCGAAGTGATGGCAACTCAGTTCCTTTGCGGCTTGCTCTCTAGATGCATGGAGCAGGTGAGTTAGTCAACTTAAATTAGAGGGTAAACGATGAGGAATACGCTAACATTCTGGAATCAGACTTTTTACCATGGACAGCTGACATGAACCACTAGTTCCTACAGGGCAATAACGCCTAACATTGTCGTTTTTTGCTATGGGAAATTTAGAGATTATGCATAAAATGCATTCACTTCCGTGACCACTTTGCTTATCAGATTGATACTAAATTTAAATAGGTTAGGATTTTTTTGGCCTTTAAGCGAGGGAAGCAGAAAATCTGCATGGGCTGTATGCTTCTGTCACGTCATGCTGAAGACGAGAGTTCGAGAGTTCGAATTCCAAACGGTGTGAAGCTGGTGTTGGGTGTGGTTAGCTGATGATGGTCGATAGGTTAGAAATGAGAATTTTTGGCTCTTCCCTCTTCTTTATCATTATGGTTCACTTTGGGACTACCGTCCCGTCCTAAGCAGTGAATCGTCTACGAAAATAAATTGTTCGAAAGAATATATACGGGCAACTGATGCACTGAATAAAGTAGGTCAGGGATGAAGTGGGTGCAGATGCGAATTAGCTGGAAAGCAAGACACATTGATGATAGGAGCAGTTATCCTGACTAGAACAGGCGGAAACTACAAGACCTATACATTGCTAGTTATCTCTGTGCAAACAACAAACACTACTCACGCGCACAGCAGTTACCTTGTCTCTTCCGACGGCCATCCTGTGTGAGTAACATCCCCACTCAAATCCAAATCACATCGAAATTATCGTCAGCAACGAAGTTGCTTCGCATCGATAACGACGCAAGGAATGAGGGTGGCGGTGTATAGAACCTAATTCAGCATCATATATAGCATGAGCCTTCACTGGTGGCTTTGAGTATTTAGCCAAGAATCAAACTGTTTATGCTAAGTAGTTATATTGGGGTTCTGATGATATCTCTAAATAGGCGCAGTTCGTAGTCTACTGATGGCGTGTGTAACTTAGCAATAAAAAGCCCTACAATTGCTGGTTTAAAGCTCAGATTATCCAAACCTTTGCTCAGCAGTGGCTGGCTGACAAAGGTTAATAAGCCAGAAATGGTCATCTCAGTTTGCCCTACCCTCTCTTGTATCAGCACTGTCCTTTGTGCGACTGCCTTCGTGGGCTCTAGATTAAGTTCCAAGGCGCAACTGCATGAGAACGCTGCTTGATGGAGATTTTTAACAGAATAGCTAATATTTCCGATCACATCCGAAAATGTACCTGACAGCTAATAAACCAGAAGGGCTATCCATTTTTCTGTATCGGTAGGTCTTCCTAAATTTTAGATTATTTCGCGCTGAATTTGTTACTCCTTCGCTGGCAGGGAGAGAGATTTTATGGTAAGAATTTTACCGACAAGGACAAGGGAGACTGGAATGGCTATTTCTGGCCTATTAGCCGTCATCAGCCAGCCATACATGACCCCGTTTCTGGCTTATTAACCGTCGTCAGCCAGTCATACCCAACCCCACCACTGGGCATCACCTGACTGGCTAATGACGGCTAATGAGCCGGAAATGGCCATTCCAGTCTCGCTTGTCTTTGTCGTCAATATTCTTCTGAATATTCTACTACTAGTCACTGTACAGCTGCTGGCGGGGCTCAAGAGGGAGCCTAATGACAGAGCGGAACGAATGAGTCCTGTAACCAATCGGTTAGTGCCCATCTAAAATTTTATGAGGTCTAACAACCATAGTGGATGGTGGGGTAAAGACACGCCCGTAGTATGTGTGGCTTTGAGCCAAGTTCCAAGGAAATTATGTTAAGAATTACTGTGAGATTTAGGGTTAGGTTTAAGTTTTGTGTTAAGGCCATAGTTGGGGTTATGGTAATGGTTAGGCTAAGAATTAAAATGTATTATCATGTTAACTGTAGAGTTTACGTTCAGTGTAAAGCTAGATGTAAGATTAGGGTGAGAGTTTGGTTCTATGTTACGATTAGTGATAGCGTTAGCACACGGATATATTTACCCTTCTTGACATATAACGTAAGGCCACCTATTTTAAGTAGGCAGGATGGTTCCTTTTCCCGTTTCCGGTTTAGGCGGCCACACAAGGCATCCCTAGCGGTGGCGGTCTCCGATCGGATACGGGACTCACTCTTCCAGTCTCGAGTCCCGCCAGCAGGCGCTTAGCAACAGAAAGACATTAATGAGAAAAACAAGAGAGAATAGCGCAGTGGTTAAAGTGTTGAAATTCTGACTAACAGGTCGCGGGTTCCAACCTCTGCTATTGCAACACCTGAGGTTGGCTAATGAGGATGGCTAATGAGCCAGCAGTGATTATTCCAGTCTCACTTGTCTTTTGGTAATGTTTTTCATCCAAAACCCGTTATGATCAGGTCTGGCACTTAGAATTCGCACGAAGTATATGTTTGATTACCGGTTTTCCACAATACCAAAATGATAGAGAAAAAGAGAACACAATTGGTCACGAGAAAGTGTATTAAAAAGCAGCAAGTCCTTCCCATTACAAAGCTGTGGGTATTTATAGCACTCTGTTCAGATTGACTATAGTCTGTCCAATCCCCCTCAACAGAAAGTTCTAGAAGAACCGAGTGACTGCTCGCAGACATGGACCAATCAGGTATGACGGACACATCGTGGCTACATCCGATGCGGGACGCTGTCGGGCGCACGTTCATAGCATTCAGCATGGGAGGCTCGCGCAGGTGCTTTTCTGCGAGGTTAATTCACAGTGAGAATGTAGCCCTTCTAAACAAAACCATATTAAAACTGCTTTTTGTATTTTGATAGGATGAGCAGGGTGGTAAAATAATGACACCAGCAGCAACGGTTATTCGATGCCGATGGACTGCGACTCAAGGTCGTTGGTGAAGTTGATAGTTGTTTGTGGACTTTTCTTCCATCCGCGATGGCTCTTTATTTTATAAAACTCCGGCAGTCCTTTTCTGCACTTCCACTTCCCAGAACTTGTTTTAGCATTCGCCACAAAAAGTATGCAAAATATAATCAAGACGCGTTTTGTCTCCTGAGGGACAGGTTAAAGAGTGCTCGAAAGGCCTTTTATAAAATTTAATAAAGCTTACATGAAAATTATCCTATTCGTGTTTGGAAACCAACCTATACCTGCTATTGAAGTTAAATTCAGAAGGCCCTGAGTCAGGGAATTTTCTGAAATCAATTTCCTTCCCTTCTAGATGTTTGAGTGTTGTTTTCGAACAAGCAAAGCTAGAAACGAATACTACCAGTTACCGTTCAACAAAGAGTCACTATGGCCTCCTTTCGAATTAATTGCAACCTGGACCTTTACTTAAGCATTTCATTGCGACTGGACCAACTTTCTGATCGGCGGTTATAGCACTGGATCAAGAATTCATTAACCAACTGTGAAATCATGTAAACACGCTAAACGCAACGTGGCAGACTCTTTTTTGTCTTTGCTCCATTCCTCTTGAACCCATTCTACGAGTTTTTATCTCATTTAAATTGTACAAAGTGGAAAATGCTCAAAATTCTGCTTTTCATTTACTCGTGGAGTCCTTTGACATAACTTATTCCCAATAAATACCTGCAAGTAGTCTATCTTGGGAGAGGGTCAATCGGGCCTTATTCGGATAATAGTTTACGATTTTCCCAAGAACTTATGTTGGAAGTCATTTCTTTATTTAAGGATTGCGCACTGCTTCACTCGCACAACACTTAAATTTGAGGGGACTTATATATTCCACAGGATCTTCAGTTTGGGGATCACAGCGAAATTGCATAGCGTGGCTAAGCTTACGTCTTCCTCAGTAGAGAAGGGTAGAAATAATTGCTGTTCTCGACAAAGTCATATTTGAGCATTTTATCAAATAAAATCAAATAAAAGAAACATTTTACTTGAAAAACGTAAACGGAGGAATTTATCTAAAAATAGATACCTGATCTGTGACGCAATTTTTTAACCTGTTTGTAATTCTGTTTACATCGCCAATTTTGAAGGGCTTATTTAAACATGAAGCAAAGCACACAAATAAATGAATGCACTGGGCTGGTTTAACATCGAACTGATTACGCAATCTGACTGCATCATTTAGCAGGAGTCACAAAAGGGCGGTCACTTGTCAGACTTCAACGCGGACGAGTAAAAATTACCCAACGTCTAGTTTAATTTCCAAGAAAGTAATGCGCAAACTTAGGGCAACTTCATTGAACCAAACCTTTTCAGGCTCGGTCCGAAAGCTTATATATGCATTTGAGCTGAAATCCATCAGCTACTGTGGAATAACCACATCATATTTACCAGCTGCCAACCGGCAACTAGCACCTATGCAGTTACTATTGTAACTAAGTTCACAGCTTAATACCAAATTTAGAACGAAAAATAAAGCTGGTAATTAGATGGCAGTTGCGTTCCTCCTACACGATATCCTCTTTAGTCAGCCCTGTTTCCAAAAAACTAATCGATTAGGCACCAAATTTCTTTATATAAACGTACCCTACGCATAAATTATACTAGTACCTCCACTATTAAACTAACAAACTATATTTATCGGATATTTCAATCAGTTTGCAGTAATTACAATATATTTAAATACCTGATGTACAGTTAGCGATCGATCTGATGAAATATTATATTCCGCTGATATTATTGATATTCTAGCATTCAGACTTTGAAATGCTTGTCTTTTCGGCCGCCTACATAAACCGAACTAAATAAAAAATGACGACTTAAATTTTATTTCTTTTTTTATAGATTTTTGCTTTCCTTACAACTTACAATATATTTCACGGAAAACGTAAACAAAGAGGCACTTATGGTATTGATTGATTAGCAATTAATGTTTTTTCACATTATACACTCGAAACGCATCTATCGTTCGGTTTGAACAGTGTTTTTAACTATGGGATTTTTTAAGACTAGCATTACGCCTTTTCGTTTATTAATGCTCTCCATGAAGCACGCAACAAAGTTCATACTGAGTTCAAAATTTGATGAGCCCTATATGCTACCTTCGTAATAATATGAATGACTTTTTTTAAACGAAAGACGTACACCTTGCAGACTCAAACTCAGAGGCAATGGCAGAGCCGACTCAAAATTATTCGGGAAACGGTACAATTTTTTTCAAAAAACATAAATACCCTCCCTTGAGCATCAAGTTTAAAGCCGATGTAACTTTCTATGAAATAACTACAAGAAAAGCATACTTTTGTTTGCGTGTTCTGTAAAATATATTTGAGTATTTAAGGCATGGAAATCAATAAAAACGAATACTACTTAAGTACTCATTTTTATCGAGTGCTGTTTATGAGGACGGTCGAAAAGACGTGCATTCGAAAGTCGACATGCCGGCGTATCCGAAGCAAAATGGAGTTTTGCTGCATATTAATTGCTATAACAACCCCACTTAAGCAAGTTTTCCTAATCGAAAATACATTTCCGAATTTCAGTTAACATTTTATGAATTCAGCAACTTAATAGGACCCAACGAAGCGAGAATGGTATCCGGGCCAAGGTTTTAATTATAATAGCTGGTTGGCTTCATGGCAGAACACTAGTGTTGGATATGTGTGCCCTATTTTTCGAAATGAAAACATGTGAGATAGTTTTCATTCTAAAGTTTGATCTTCTAAGTTTGCGGTTAAAATGTTTTAGTTGATATGATGTCTAACCGAAAAGCATGACCGACAAAGACAAGAAAGACTGGAAGAGCCATTTCTGGCTTATGAGCCCTCATCAGCCAGCTATACCTAAACCCAGGCGTTGCGGCACCCGAGGATCGAACTCGCAACCTGTTGGTTAGAAGTATAACGCTCTAAATACTGCACCACGAGCTCGTTGTCGTGCCGGTTTCGATCGGTAATATTAACTATGGTAAATGGACACTCACCGATCGGTTACAGGACTTAGTCGTTCCAGTGATCACTTCTTCTTCTTCTTCTTCTTCTTCTTCTTCTTCTTCTTCTTCTTCTTCTTCTTCTGAACTCAGTCATTCCTTTGTACCCTGGGACTCCCTCTCGAGCCCTGTCAGCAGTTGCACGGCGATATATGCTAAAAACAGAATAATATGACCGATAAAAACAAGAAAGACTGGAATGGCCATTTCTGGCTTATGAGCCGTCATCAGCCAGCTATACCTAAACCCAGGCGTTGCGGCGCCCGGGGCTTGAACTCACAACCTGTTTGTTAGAAGTCCAAGGCTCTACCCACTGCACCCCGAGCTCGATCGGGAACATTAGCAATGATAGTCGGACTCTCACCGATCGGTTACAAGACTCACTGGCCCTGTTGTGCCTATATCATTAACCGCCATGCGGCTGCTGGTGGGCTCGAGAGTGAGCCCCAAGACACACTTGATTTTATCTGCGAAATTTGATGGCAAGGAACGATTAGCTGATTCGGCTTATTGCGCACAAGTTGATCCCTTTGAACGCAAGCAGACCCGCTAGTTTTTAAGGATGAGAGGCAAGAAGCCGTATCTACAACAGTACAACACTGACCATTCTTTAACTCACAGATTGAAGGACAAACAGTTTCATATGGTCTCTTTGCCATCAGTAGATTCAAGAGGTTGCAATAAAAAGGGCACCTGTAGCTCCCTAGCTCTTTCAAAGGCAGATGCAGTGCTGGCTTAATAACAGATCCGTGTGCTTTCCACTGTGGTCATCTGCCAGATGCTAGCAAATTGGGTCTTGCAGAAATTAAAACGCTTTCATTTCGAACCTCAGCAATATAGCCGAAGATAGCCAATCTACATCACCTCTTACAACCCTTGTATTTTTGCTGTGCAACACGATAAAGTTTGATAGTTATGAACTGTCCATCTAGGCAAAAGCGAGTAGGTCTCAAATATAAAACTACAGCAATAAGTAAGAGTCGGTTTCAATGCAGTCTATGGAATACGAAAAAAAGCGTAAATTTTACCAATAATAAAGGTTAGATCTTTAAGTACAGAAGGCTGTAGGATCGCTGAAACCTTGGCTTTTCCAAAATTTTAGCGGAGTCTACTGTTAGAGATAAAAGCGACAAAAAACAGGCAATAAGTAAAGATGGCAGCGGTCAACCACACATTAGTAACGTGAGTCTAGAGGTGACTGCGCAGGGCTCTGTACGCCGGTGCCTGATCGGTATATAGATTGCCTGATGCTCTATCGGAGGCCCCGACTTCAACCAATTCCCCGCTTGCTTTGCTTCAGGTGTGGGTGATTATCTTCATGACTGCAAAGTCAAACTCGTGATCTCTTTCGTAGATGTTTAGAACACTAAACGCCAACCAAAAAGGCGTGTCGAACTGAAACATAAGCACGTTGTTTGCCGGTAGAACTAAGTCCCTTTACGCGCACGTAACACTCCCAGCGAAACCAGTACACTTAAGTACCAGCACCAAGACTACCTCAGTCTACGGGCTGCAGCTGTACGGCACACGCGTTTCAAGTTGAGTACGTTAGAACCTTGGGCAAACCCATTTGCCGAAACGCAGGCCGCTTTACCCTAAGTCTCGGGAGGCTAGTTACTATGTCTGGAGAAGAAGGCATAGTTGCGGACGTGACCCGTATGTGCAAACCATTGATTTACATCCGAGCAAGCAGAAACATTTTGTCGTTAACTGAGGGAGTGCGAGGTACAGCCAAGCCAAGCGCGTACAACAGCAGCGGCTCCACGCACAAACCCCTTGAGCAGAAACCAGGTGCAGCGAAGCCGTCGAACTACTGGCGTTCATAATTCTGCCACTGTCGCAGACGACGACACCACGTCGGCTTGGGGTGGGGGGGGGAGGGAAGGAGGGCATCCGGTAAAAAACGCACGCCGGCTGGGGGCGTGCGGCGGGGGCGGTGGGCTGCGGCCCCGCGACGAGTGACAGCAAGCGAACAACGGCGCATACAGAGATGTTGGGTCTTGAACAAAGGGTGTGGCAGCAGGTACGCCTTTTTAATAATAAATTGTCTGTTGCAATTTAGCGTTCGAGTGCATATGAAGAAGAACAAATGATAACATATGAGAGTCTTGTGGGTCCTTTGCGTTAAAGTACACTTACGGCGACGGCGACGGCGGCGTCAGCTAAGTAACCGTCGTCAGTTTAATATCCACTGGGGG
Organism: Schistocephalus solidus; assembly: GCA_017591395.1. Taxonomy (NCBI): domain Eukaryota; kingdom Metazoa; phylum Platyhelminthes; class Cestoda; order Diphyllobothriidea; family Diphyllobothriidae; genus Schistocephalus; species Schistocephalus solidus. Next base: position 285,231 of record WEDG01003133.1, read on the forward strand.
TATTTCATATAGTAATCAAGTATTGGGCGGTTCCTCCCTGTCTAAATTCCTTTTCAAGATGCTTTATAAACGAATGTTTACTGTCGCAAGAACTAGGACTTCTTCTGCCACGGGAAGTGTAGGGAAGACTACCAAAAAAACCCGGACTACATTCGGGGAGAAGGTGCACTGTTTTGATTTGTAATTGTCCTCAAAATACTACTAGCAAAAGGAAGGATACATCGAGTTGTCAAATGTGGCAGGTCAAAGTTATTGCTGCAGAGCATTATAATTCGGAGAAAGTTTGTAGGGAGGGGCAAAACCAAAACAGCTGCATTTGGCTGACCAAAATTAGCTCAGTGAAAACAGCTAAGAATAGTATGGATGATAAAATAATGTGGTAAGTTACATCCACTGAAACCGTGTGAATGAGCAATAACTGCAGGGCCAGTGTAGGAGTCTACGGCGTCAGGGAAACTTGAGCGATAAACAGTTTTCATGGAAAAGGGGTAAGATTGATAGATTCGACATACTGCTTGTTTGATTTGTTCGATTCAACATACCGGCACAGTTCCTAGTTAAAAACTGAGACGAGTGTTTTTTCGACTCAGTAAATAATCGTTAACCAGCATTGACCCAGAGGACCATTATTCTCGCTATCCGACTGCTGAAAGAGGTTCTATATTGAATCTCAACGAACAACGGAGGGAAAAAGTCAAGTAACCCGATCGGTGAGCTCACATCTGACCTCTCGTCAGCAACTACCACCATTACCACCACCACCACCACTAGCAACAACAACAACAGCAATGTGGGCTCTTTCCCAACCTGTCCTCATTGCGAGCAGATCGCATCCATCACATTGTGACTGGCGGACCAGTTTCATGATCCCCTACATACGTTCGCCACATCTGCCTCCACTGTCGGCATTATCCGCGCAGATTCACTCACCACCTGGGCCTATTCGGTCACATGCACATCCACGAAAGCTGATTTCCCCACAATACTGACACGCGAAGTCCACCTTGAACATCCGATGACACTCCCATCTCCAGCACTGCTAACCCCCGTCTACCAGCAGCATCACCAATGCACCCGATTCTGCAGCTCCCAAGCTATCCCATTCACACTGACACCGCAAATGCACATCACACAACGGCCTGGTCGGTCCCTTACGAATCTAGCGTACAGATCCTGGTGAACCAGTGCCAGGCACACCATCCTACACCCATTACACCCGCCTCAACTGCCCACGCCACTCCCACACGCGCTTGGGCTTAGTCGGCCACATGCGACTCTGAAAAACTACGGTAAAACACCGCTGGCGATAACGCCACGTAGCCTTATCTACCTTGTTTGGTTGACGTAGAGAAACTTTGGCTCGTGGGCTCTGCGACCCATTTGGTGTCCTACATGTGCTTCTTTCTTGTGAAAAACGGAAAACCAACGATCCTTATGTTCCCTTATTAGTTTAATAAGGTTATGGGACTTGTGAAATAATTTGCGCACTATCTCATCGATTTTACCGAAGCGCAGGTGATTATTTTTTAATTTAGTTTATCGACTGATCGATATCGTTTAGACGCGTACACAAGACGTTCGAAAGCTTGGAACTTGCCATTTTGCATGCAATCGGGCTTTGGCGGAATTTTTTAAACAGTACCATTTGCAGATGAGAATTAAATTGGCTGGAATCTCATCCCAGCCTGTCAAGAAATGTTGATTTGTGCCTTGCTAAACATATGTAATTTACCAGGCTGATAACAAAAGGTGGATGTTTTGCCTTGTTTTCTTAAACCAGGTAGTTAAGGCCTTGTAAAAACATACTTTCAGAGCGAGACAGAGAGAGGCAATAAACGGTGGCGTTGGTATTGCGTGTGGACAGTAAAGGAATGTCGGCTCTCCACCAGCAACAGCGAAAGTGACATGCCCCAGTGATTGCACGGTGTTTATGTTGAGCTGTCAGTTACCTACAGGTGGGGAGTCTATGGAAGAAAATGGGAAGAGAAAGATGGGAAAATGCGCACTGGCGTTACTCTGAAGCAAAAGAATATAACACCGTTAGGTCATTTTGACTGGCAAGCGAAAAAGCAGCGTGTGTGTGTTTGGGTGTGGGGTGTAGGGTGTACTAGTTAGGGGGGGATGCATCATACAGGTAGCATTAGGTCGCTCCATTTGTCTCGCGTGGATGGTGAATGCTCCTGTGGCCGCTTATAACTGGTACGCAACTCTGACATGCGACTCCTCAAAGCTGGGTCTTTCCTAGTCGCCAAGCCCCAGACAACAACTACGATCGGTGGACTAAAGCAGGTGAGGGTCTTTGGTGTTGCGTGTGTCTCCACACTCGGTACGTCTGCTCACTTCCACCCTGTCCTCTCCAACCTGCCACACCCCGCACACACCTCCCTGCCATTCCCCTCTCTGCCCTCCTATTTACCCTTCCCCATCTCACTTCCTCCCAGCCCACCCGAATCTACCCTCTTATCTCCCTCCTCGCTCAACCCCCATCCCCTCTTTTTTCTCCTCATTATCCACTCCTATTTTTCCCCTTCCTCTCCCCTCACCCTTCCCTCATCCTACACGTTCGAAAAGGTCTTATGGCGAGGGTGACCTGCAGTCACGTAGGCGGCCCAGGCGAATCGGTTGTTCTCTCACTAACCCAAATCGTGACCCATAGTGAGTACGGTAGCCGCCTGCGATGACTCAGGGACCCTATTTAGGGACAGCACTGCTTACCCCTCGCGGGGGAGGGGGCAAGAAAAGGGGCCCTAAACCAATGCTGGGGCCCATGACAGCTGCAGTGGACCGTGGCTTGCAGACTGCAATTTCATGCAATCAAAAAACTTTAAACAAAACCAACGACTCCTTTCGTAATCCCCAAAACCGTACCCTCCTGGGTAGCCACCGGGCTGTTCAAGTGAGTCTGCTCACTCTAGCAGCCTGGAATGTTCGATCCCTGTTAGACAATCCGATGAGTAACCGACTGGAACAGAGGACGGTGCTAGTCGTTTTGGAACTGGCACGCTACAAGGTGGACATTGCTGCTCTCAGCGAGACCCGATTCTCTCAGCTGGAGGAGGTGGGTGCCGGCTCCACCTTCTTCCGGAGCGGCCGACCAAAGGCAGAGCGACGCGACGCCGATGTCGCCTTTGCCAGCCGGAACGACATCGTAGGACGCCTGCCCTGTCTGCTGCAGGGTATCAATGATCGCCTGATGACCCTCCGCCTGCCCATGTGGCTTCCTAAGACACCGCGGAACAACCGACATGATTATCCCCGCTTGCAAGCTACAAGAGAAATGCCAGGAGATGCGAACCCACCTATACACTACCTTCGTGGATCTGGCGAAAGCCTTTGACACGGTGAATCGCGACTGGCTGTGGAAGATCATGCAGAAATTCGGTTGTCCCGAGAGATTCACTCACATGGAGCGTAAACTCTACTATGGCATGATGGCGCGCGTCACAGACAACGGAGCCGTGTCAGGAGCCCTCGCAGTGGCTAATAGAGTGAAGCAGGATTGCGTCCTCGCATCTACATTCTTCAGTCTCATAATCTCTGCCATGATAGTGGACGCTTACCGTGACGAAAGCCCCGGGATCAGCATCGCCTAGCGGATGGACGGCCGTCTCCTCAACCACCGGTGGATGCAGTTCCACTCGCCTGTATCCACAGCCACCATCCACTAACCTCTCTTCGCTGACGACTGCGCACTCAATGCAACGACAGATGTGGACATGCAAAGGAGCATGGACCTCTTCGATGCCGCCTGCGACAACTTTGGACTTTGCATCAGCAGTGAGAAAAAGGTTGTGAGGCATCAGCCGGCACCCAATATCATCTACACCGCAGCTCACATCAATGTCAATCGTGCCCAACTGAAATCTGTGGATACCTTCACCTACCTGGGCAGCAACCTCTCACGCAGCACCAAAATCGATGATGAGGTTGCCCAGCGGATTGCAAAAGCCAGTAAAGCCCTTAAACGCGTGCAGAACGTTGTCTGGAATCAACACGGTCTTCACCTCAACACCAAGCCCAAGATGTACAAAGCTGTCATTTTGTCGACGCTGCTGTATGGAGCAAAGACGTGGACGATCTACGGAAAGCAAGCGTGCATGCTCAACCACTTCCACCAGAGCTGTCTCCGCAGAATACTAAAGCTGAGATGGCAAGACAGGATCTCGGATACAGAAGTACTGGAACGAACAGGCCTCCCCAGCATCTATGCGCAGCTGAAACAACTGCAACTGCGCTGGAGCAACTAACTTCTGAGGATGGACGAAGAACGACTATCAAAACGACTCTTCTACGTTGATGTCTCCACGGGTTCTCGTTGACAAAGTGGTCCAGTATGACGCTGCAAGGACACTCAGAAGACTTACCAACAGCCACTGCATATCAACTCGGTAAACTGGTAGGACCTCGCCCAGAACCGAACGGCCTGTAGGAAGACAGTGAAGACAGGGGCAGCAATCTAAGAAGCTAATCGGATCGCCACGGCCAAGACAAAAAGGGCAGCACGAAATTCACCAGCGTCTCAGACCCACATAGCCAATTAACAAGTTCTTCCAACATGCCCGCGCTTTGAATGCACCTTCTGCGCGCGCATCCGACAGCTCTAACTTTTGCATCAAATTCTGCCAACCCTCCTTCGGACCGCCCCTCCCATGGTCACTAGTGGCACCAATCCCCCCACACCCACCCTCATAACGGCCACATCCCAATACTCAACACCTGTTACCTCCACCACCGCCACGACGACCATCACAAGCGCCGTCACCACCAGCGATGGGGGTTCAGTCTTAAACCGTCTTCATTGCGACCGCAGCTTCATCTCACGCATCGGCCTGGGCGGTAACTTGCGAAATCATCGCACAGAGAATGGTGAAACAGAGCTTGAAGCACCAACCCACAGCAGAGATCGCCACATCCACTGCCCTCACTACCCTCACGCATTCACTTAATGCATGGGCCTATTAGGTCACATGCGCATCCATGACGGTGGAATTCACTGTAATGTCGACAACACCGATACCCCATGCACACCCTCCGCACATGCGAATCTCACTGCCACTGCCACTGCCGCCCCCACTTCCACGAACGACAACCCTCCAGCCCCTCCAGATTTCTCTTGCTCACACTGCACTCAAAACTTCACCTCACGCATTTGCCTAGTCTGCCACCTGCGAATCCATCGCAGGGAGACAGATGAACAAGTGCCTGGGGCTCCGACATAAATTCACTGCACCCATCTCCACTGCCCTCACTGCTCCCGCACTTTTACACACCGCATGGGCATATAAGGTCAAATGCGGCTGCATGATATCCTGCAGTACATCACCCTATCTTAACCACATCAGCGCACACTGCCTCAGCCAATAAATACACAACACCCTCACCTTCACCATGTACCTGAGTATATCACGGTTTCCTAGAAATCGTGGCTTATAAGGTTGCCAATCTGAGGATTCCACCAGGCCACGCCGACGGCCCAGTGTGTGTTGTGCATTGAGTGGCTGACCAGTGGACTGGTAGTCAGATGGCTGTCCAACCATCTACTGCCCCCACTGCTCCCGCACCTTCACATACCGCATGGGCCTACAAGGTCACATGCACCTACATGATAACCTGCGGTAAACAACTGTAGGCTAAGCCATATCAGCGCACATTACCTCAAGTAATATGCACCCAACTCCCTCACCATAATCAAGTACCTGAGACTTTCACGGTATCCTAGAAGCGGTGGCTTGGAAGGCTGCCAATCTGACGCTTACAGCAGCCCGCATCGTCAGTTCAGTGTGTGTTGTGTTGCTGACCAGTGGGCTGGGAGTCAAACGACGATGGTTCCTCTATAGCCCCTGGTTAAGTGAATCCTGGTGTGTGCGTTATGGGGGCCAGGTCGTGCCATGGCGCGAAGACAGACAATGCTCCCACCCCCACATCAGACTACTGACCGGCTCGGACGGCCTGAGAGTCAGGCTGAAATGGCTCCTTCGTAAAGTGGCCTTTATGGCATTCCCGCTCAGTTGGGATCCAAGCCGCCCCTCTTTTGTGTTGTCGTGTTCTTGTTTGCTGTTGGACCACGGTGCCTGGGCCTGTGCCCTCTCCCATCTCCGGTCTTCTTGACTCTTTCTTGACACCAGATCCATGCGGGGATAGAGTGAGCTAGATTCAGCGCACGTCTTCTCTCACTGTAATCCAGCGTGAGTCACCTTCCCTGCACAGCATAGCCTTGACATCGTCAAACACGACGGTCAAACTATCTTGTGTGTGTATATGTGTTTGTTTGTTTGTTTGTTCGTCGTGTGCCCCCAAACGGGTCACGTGCTATATGGGTTGGACCAACCCGGGGGCCAAATCAGGGTACAGCATGCGTAATTATTCTATGATGCGGTTCCATAACAAAGGCCAAACACAGGAGTGCGCTTCTCCGACATGGGCACGCGTGGGTGCATGCTCATGCCACAACCCACACTTCCACTCCGTGGGTGATGATTCATCTGCACCCGAAACCGCCACCGGTCTTCTTGACTATATCTTGACACCGGGCACTGGCGTTTAAGGGAAGAGAGAGTGTGGTAGATGCAGTGAAAGGCAACTATCACTTTAAAATAATTAGCGCACAAGCCATCGTCCCTGCACCACCCTTCTGAGGAGCATGCGGTGGACATTGTCGGATTTCGACGGTTGACCTGACGTGTGTGTGTGTATGCCCCCTAAACGGGCCACGTGGTAGATGCGTTTGACCAACACGGCGGCCACATCAGGGCCCGGCAGGCGGTATCGGGTTGCGCTCCCATAACAAATGCCGAACATGGGGGTATCGGGGGGTGTGGTGGCATGCCTAGGGGCGCCTGGGGCCTACGGGCCCCGGCCGCGCCAACCACCCGCACTCTCTCCCATGTCCAGTCTTCTTGACTCTGTCTTGACCCAGGGAATAGGTGAGGGAGAGGAGGAGAGAGTGCAGTAGATGCAGCACAAATCTGCTATCACTTTAAAGCAAATCAAGCGCAGGTCACCGTCCCTGCACCGCCCTTCCGTTGAGCGTACGGTGGACATCAAGGGACTACGACGGTCGAACTGTCATGGTGAAACTCACAACATTATCAACTTTCTCCTCATTCTCCCCTCCCTCTCCCCTCACCCTTCCCTCATCCTACACGTTCTAAAAGTTTTATGGTGAGGGTGACATGCAGTCACGCAGGTGGCCCAGGCGAATCAGTTGTTCTTTCACTAACCTAAATCGTGACCCACAGTGAGTTCGGTAGCCGCCTACGATGACTCACGGGCCCTATTTAGGGACAACACTGCTTACCCCCTTGCGGGGAAGGGGGCAAGGAAAGGGGCTCTAAACAAATGTTGGGGCCCATGATAGCTGCAGTGGACCGTGGCTTGCAGACTGCAATTTCCTGCAATCAAAAAAACTTTAAACAAAACCAACAACTCCTTTCCTTATCCCCAAACCGTACCCTCCTGGGTAGCCCCCGGGCTGTTCAAGTGAGTCTGCTCACTCAAACAGCCTGGAATGTTCGATCCCTGTTAGACAATCCGAGGAGCAACAAACTGGAATAGAGGACGGTGCTAGTCGCTTGGGAACTGGCGCACTACAAGGTGGACATTGCTGCTCTCAGCGAGACCCGATTCTCTCAGCTGGAGGAGGTGGGTGACGGCTCCACCTTCTTCCGGAGCGGTCGGCCGAAGGCAGAGCGGCTCGACGCCGGTGTCACCTTTGCCAGCCGGAACGACGTCGTAGGACATCTGCCCTGTCTGCCGCAGGGTATCGATGATAACTTGATGACCCTTTACATGCCTCTTCGGGTAGATAAGTTCACCACTGTCATCAGCGCCTACGCCCCCCAAATGATGAGCTCTGATGCGTCGAAGGACAAATTCTACGATGACCTGCACGCCCTGCTGGTGACCGTGCTGAAAGGTGGACAAGTTAATTTTCCTTGGGGACTTTAACGCACGCGTCGGGAAACACCATACCGCGTGGAGAAGTGTGCTGGGTCCCAATGGTCTCGTCGGCTTCAATCACAATGATCTCCTCCTTCTACGAACTTGCGCAGAGCACCGCTTTATCCTGACCAACACCTTCTTCTGCCTCCCGATCCGGTAACTGGCGCCCTGGTTACACCCTCTGTCGAGAAACTGGCACCTGCCTGATTATGTCCTCGTCCGGTGGCGTGACCAGCAGGATGTGCTGATGACAAAGGTGCTCCCTGGTACCGACGGAGGGCTGGATCATCCCCACGTCATCTCTACGCTGTGGCTTCGTCTGCAACCACGCAGGAAACCCAAAGGTAAGCGACCACAAGGTAAGTTGAATACTGTTTTGTTAAATGTGTCTGCTCACCATCTCCATTTCAGCAACGAACTAGCCGATAGGCTAGCCATCCTTCCAGTCGCCGACGAGGACGCCTCCGTGGAGAACCACTTGTGCCAACTGAGGAACACGGTCCAATTCACAGCTCTGGATGTTCTCGACCACGCACGTTGTCAACACCAGGACTGGTTCGATAACAACGGTGCATCCATCAATGCTCTGCGACCATTGTACGATGCCTACGTCGGCCGCTTTACCGCCGCAAACAAGACAGCCTTCTACCGAAGCCACTGCCTTGTACAGCAACGACTGCGGAGATGCAAGACACCTGGATGGCCTGCAAGGCCAAGGATATCCAAGGGTACGCGAACCGCAACGAATGGAAGAACTTCTTTGCCACAACCAAGATTGTATACGGACCTCCTGTTAAAGGAGCTGCCCCTCTTTTTAGGGCTGATGGAACTAGCCTGCTCATTGAGAAGTCGTGAATCCTGAATTGCTGTGCGGAACACTCACAAAGCGTTTTTATTCAGCCCTCAACCATTTCAGCCGTAGTCATCAACCGACTGCCTGAAGTGGAAACCAACGCCGAACTCCATCTTCTGCCTTCTCTCCAAGAAACAGTCCGGGCCATGCAACAAACCTTTAACTGGAAAGCCCCTGGATCAGACGCGATACCTGCTGAAATCTAAAAAAATGGTGGCCCCCAACTGATAAACCAGCTCACAGCGCTCTTCTAGGTGCTATGACACCAAGGACAGGCCCCTCAGGATTTAAAAGACACGACCATTGTCCATCTCTACAAGAAGAAGGGGAACCGCCGATTCTGCGACAACCAATGGGAAATATATCTGCTGAACATCGCTGGGAAGATCTTCGCCCGCATCCTTCTCAATTGTCTGAATGGTCACCTAGAACAGGGACTGATCCTTGATAGCCCATGTGGCTTCCGACGACACCGTGGAACGACTGACATGATTTTCGCCGCTTGCTAGCTACAAGAGAAGTGCCAGGAGGTGTCAACCCACCTCTACACTGCCTTTGTGGATCTGACGAAAGCCGATGAAACAGTGCATCGTGAAGACTTTGGAAGATCATGCAGAAATTCGGTTGTCCCGAGAACTTCACTCACATGGTGCGTCAACTTCATGATGGCATGATGGCGCCCGTCATTAACAACAAAGCCGTTTCAGAGACCTTCGCAGTGAATAATAGAATGAAGGAGGAGGGCATCCTCGCGTCTTCCCTCTTCAGTCTCATGTTCTCTGCCATGCTAGTGGACGCCTACCATGACGAACGCCCCGGGATCCACATCACCTACAGAAATTATGGGTACCTTCTCAACAGTCAGCACCAAAATGTATGTCTGCGACTACACTCCCTACTTTTCCCTTCGCGGACGACTGCACCCTTAAAGCTGTGATGGAGCAGGACATGCAAATGAGCATGGACCTCTTCGCCTCCCAACGCGGAGTACAATGCTCTCCAAATCAATGTAAATGGCGCTCAAATCAAAAATTTCGAAACCTTGGCTTATCTGTGAAGATCGATGATGAGGTTGCTCAACGGATCTCCAAATCAGTCAGGCCTTTGCCCGGCTGCTGGATTCCGTGCGGAATCGCCAAGGGTATTCACCTGAGCACCAACCTGAAGGTGTACAAGGCCGTCATCTTGACGACATTCCTTAATGGAACGGAGATCTGGACCCTCTAATCGTACACAGCCAGGAAGCTGAATCCCTTCGATCTCAGCTGCCTCCGCAGAATACTGAACCTGAGATGGCCAGACAGGATTTCGGACACGGAAGTCCTGGAGCGGACCGGAATCCTTAGCATCCACTCCATGCTGAGGCAAGCGTAACTGCAATGGAGCGGCCACCTGGTGAGAATGGACGACGAGTGACTACCCAACCGACTTTTCTATGGAGATGGCTCTATGGGGGTTCGCCGAACGGAGGGTAAAAACGAAGCTACAAGGCCATTGTGAAGAAATCTCTGAAGCAACTGCAAATCAAACTCGGCAACCTGGGAGGAGCTCGCCCAGGACAGACTGGTCTGGAGAAGATCTGAGGAGACTGGTGCAGCAATCTATGAAGCCAATCGAATTGCCGCTGCTTAGCTCAAAAAAGCGACTCACAAGTTAAAAGCACCAGTACCGCCAATGCCCACGCCCTGCCAACGTGCCCAAGCTCTCAACACACATTCCGTGCGGGAATCGACCTGCATCACATACTTCATACCGCATGCTGACGACCACCACAACCACTGATAACCACTTCATCGATGCACTGCCATCAACAATCACCGACACCTTCCTCCCAACCCCACCTCTTGCGACGAACACCACTTGCCCCACTCCCACCACCTCAGTGTCAACCTACGACTACCTCCCACCTGCGAATTCCTCCTCCACACCACCACCACCACCGCCTCCAGTACCAGTGATGGGGATTCAGTACTAACTTGTCCTCATTGCGATCGCACAGTCACCTCAGACATCGGTCTGGCCGGTCACTTGCGAATACACTGCCCAGAGACTGGTAAACTAGTGTCTGGAGCACAAACACACAACATAGCCCGCCGATTCCAATGCCCTCACTGCCCCCGCGCATTCACTCCCCACATGGGCCAGCTCGGTCACATGTGTATCCACGAAAGCGGAATCCACCGCAATGCCAGCACATCTTACGCACCCATAAAAATTTCCAAGCTTCCTCCCACGAGTGCGACTGCCAGTACCAGCAGCAAACCCCGCAGACTCAGTACCTCCCGACTTATCCTGTCCTCATTGTCACCGCACATGCACATCACGCATTGGCCTGATCGGTCACTTGCAAATCCATCGCACACAGACCGGCGAACCAGTACCAGGAGCACCAACATATACCCGCCGCACGCGCCTCAACTGTCCGCACTGCCCACGCACATTCCCCCACAACATGGTTCTATAAAGCCACATGTGTATCCATGAAAACCTGCTTAGAACACCGCCGGCTATACCACACTGCTAAATTTTTTCTCCTGAGACTCCGCATCACACATGATCACACGTAACACCACAAAACATACTGTCAGCCTGCATCTTTGATTGAGATGAAAGTATGATCATCGGCTCCTTCTCTGTGTGGCTCCTCCGTTGCATGTGTGATCTGAGCTTGATAATATTATGGGGTGTTAAGCGACGCGAGTTGTAAGGTTGCCAACTGATAATTACACTCAGACCTCGCAGTCAGTCCAATGTGTGTTGTGTGGAGTGCCTGGCTGGCGGACTGAGAGTCAGGCTGCGATGGCTCATGCTAAACGTGACCTCTGGCTACCTCACAAATGTTAGATGTAAGCCATTCAACCCTCTGTTGTGTGAAATCCTGTTGTTTTGTTCGGGGGGCAGGTCGTGTACGTAGTGCGCGTAGACGAGGTCACCAACAGCTGCGCCCAATTCCACATCAGAAAACTGACCGGCTCGGACCGTGTTCTGCTTTTGGGGGTGGGGGGAGTGAGGTCGACGGCTCAGTGCATTTTCATCACTTTAAACAATCTGACGCGCTTGAACCTATCATGGTGGGCTAAAAGCCGTGGCTTGGAAGGTTGCCAACTGACGGGATAACTCTGACCACATGATCAGTCTAGTGCGTGTGTTTTTGTGCAAGTGGCGACTGGTAGACTGAGAGTCAGGCTGAAATGGCTCCTTAATGTAGCCTTTATGGCACTCTCACTCCGTGGGATCGGAACCAGGTGTGGTAGCACGCCCACGGGCGGCTCCGGCCACGCTACCCACCTGCGCCGTCTCCTGTACTGGTCTTTTTGACTTTTTCATGACACCGAGCTAAGGTAAGGGAGGAGAGTAGTGTGCGTAAGCTGCAACGCGAGGCTACTAGCACTTAAAACTAATACACGCACAAGTCACCGACCCTGCACTGTCATCATGTGGAGCATACTTTGGGCGAAGACGGTCGAACTGACCTGGGTGGAGAGGAAAGTTCTTCAGAACTTACATTCGGCCTACTAGAAGGTTATTAAAAAGCTCGGAAACAGGCAAAAATTCTTAAACTGCAATGCACTACCACATTTGGGTCTCTTTCGAAGATGCGTAACTAGGGGCATTTTTAAGTACACTTGTATGGGAATATCATCAACCATGAAGGACTGTATGATAAGCATTTTTAGTCGGATATTCGTTAAAATGCCTGCCAAATCCCCTCAAAGGAATGGGAATAGTGAGAAAAAAATTATGAAGAAGCCGTAGAAGAAGAGCATCTTAAGTCTGCAAATGGGTTGCCTAGGCAAATAAAAACTGGAATGGACATGCAGTGCTAAGCATAAACAACCGCGACATCACAACTCCAATAAGTAGCCTAATGTGTATGCTAAAAAATAGTAAATTAATCCACCTCGGTGCTCCTTCAAAATAGTCATGAATATAAAAATGCGATCAGGTAATGAATTAGCACTGGGTTGAATCTGAGAGAAATTTGTATAGATAGAGGGTTAACGGTGGCTGGCAGTGATAATAATTGAAACCGGACTAAAATTTTATCGAGCTCTGTTATGTAGGCTGACGAAAAGGGCTTAACTTAAAGGCACCTGAGGTTAATTCAATGAAGGCTGAACGCAAAGGTCTACAAATACTAGCATCTCCCTCGTATCCAATTATGGAAAACTAGGGTAAATCACAAAAAAAGTGTGTTAATTTCCAAAATAACGGAATATTTCAAGTTAGTATCGTAATTGCTTTGATGTTTTTAATTCTGCCTGCGTATAGTAGTTTGACGGTCGCAAACATCAGTTTCATCATTGTCTTCCACGGTAGATGGAAGAGTGATTTAGCCTCCGAATTCGTTTATGTTGAAGCAGACACATTTTTAAGAATTTACCTGACTGTAAAAAGGAGAACTTTAAAATTCCCTTTTTTCTAAATGAGGATAAAGCCTATTCTCTGTCCTTGTTCATTTTTTGGGCAGATTTACAGATATTAACGTTTTTGAGAAAAGTCACAATTAGGTTTCACCGCTTCACCGAGCCTTCATCTGGCGGCTAAGATTTTCAGGTCATGATGAAATGCAATCACCCCTGTATGCTTCCTTTTCAGCTATCTCAAGGAGTTCCGCGTAAATTCCGAGCAAGGCCTGCAGTGCGATACTTTTTTATGAACAGAAATGTCAGACCATCTGTTTCCAACTGGCTCGATAATTCATCCTAAAAAAGGGGAGAATACTTTCGCTATCACAGTGACGTTCAGCGAGAGATTTGTTGCCACAACCCTGCTTACGAAAGAAGGTGGTTTAAAAATAGCCCGCATATCCCCTTCCGCATGACAACCAGTGTGCTACGTGGAGCCGAGTGTGCCCTTTACTAAGCTTGTTATAGGCGCGTTTCAGGTGCTGATTGGCTGAGAAAACTAAGCATTTCGGAAGACTATTAAGGAGTACTGTGAACGGCCTGTAAAATAAATTTACCGCAGTTATTAGAATATCCTTTTTTCCTCCCCAAATAGGGTAAAAATACGAGCGAAAGCCTTTAAAACTTTGTCCATTTTCATTCAGTTGTCAGTTAATATGGGTGATCTCCCTTAAGTCCTTTTAAATGTTAGCTATGTACCATTTGAGTGAATTTTCAGAAGTATCCTCTCCCTACCTAAGGAACCGACAATCAGATAATTATACGTCTGTTGACAAGGACATGTAATTCCAGCCAGCCTATTGTTGGGAATCGTAGCCTTTGTCTAAATGAGTAATTAAACGCAAAACCCTAGTTCATGATCCTTACTAGGGACGAAATAAGGAACTAGTAAGGGATACATAATGCTTCAGAAGACCCCTCGGCCAGCATACATGTGATTTAGATAAATTAATATCTGGCCGATATGCGGACAGGGTAGAATAAAACAGATCAGTGATGAGAGATATCGATTAAATTTTGTCTTAACAGTGTGGGAATCAGAAGAGGGGTAATAAGAGGCAGTGAGTGCTTTTGATCACGGCAAATGAGGAGCTTGTATGAGGTTATTCGGTGCGCACTAAACCGGCTTGATGGCGACCGATTCTGCTGTTGCTAGCAGACCCTGACCCAGTGGCTTTTGGCAATTCGTTTGACGCACGAAAAGCATCATTGGGGCCCACACGATGTCAGGAAACAGTAATATGTGCTAAACTGGCTCTGTTTATGCCCCTGATTTTACCTTTTTCACGGTCCTGCTGGGAGGGGTTCGTGTATTTTTGTTTGATAGACGGCGACTCGTAAAACCAATATTACCCTCTCTACAGGAGCAAGTGAGACAGGAAATGCTCCGAGATGCGGCATGAGGTGGAAAAATATCCTGATATTTTCCGTTGACTTGAGAATACTATCCGAACCAAAGCTGCCGGGAAGGTTCGTGGGACAGCTTGATGAAGGCGTCTTCTTGGAAGTTTACTCTCTGTGGCCCCTTAAAACGGGCTTTGCGGAACATTTTTATCTTTGGCAGTCTGTGTTCGGGGTTTTTCTGGTCTTCCGACAATCTTCTTTGCAACAAGTCTGGAAGGATACCCGTTCTCAGGAAACAAGTCCTGGATCTCTATAAGTTCCTTCTCGATGCTGTTGGAGGGGTATGCAGCCACCGAAGATCGTACATTTTCCAGACCAGATTGTTTTTCGATAGACGCTCATTCAGAGAGAAAATCTGACTTTTCGCTTCCAACGTAAACCTGATTGCCTGAAATGCTTGATTTGCAGCATTTTGAGGGTATCTACGTCGATTTTCTGCTATCCGTTTTGTGGAAAAGGAGAAGAAAGATTATAGAGATGTTTTGAAGCTAATAATGGCCGAATAGGCTAACTGATCTATCGAAGCGATATTACTAAGTGGTGTCGTGAAATCTTTTGATCGGTTTCCCCTTGACTATGCAGCTTTCTGCTGCAGAATACGATACCTTGGCACCTTCGGACTTCAAAGTGCTTCCAATCCGAAAAATGTGTTTCGGTACTTTTGGTTGGTGAGTTCTCGAAATAATTCTGGAATTGACTGACATTCCATTTGGCCATGGTTTTCTTCAGAACTTTCCACTTTGGCTTTCCAGTCTATTTTGTCTATGGATGTTCTGTGAGATAGACCAGGGACTCATGCTAAACTTCCTAAGACAACACAGCTTCAACATTGGATTTCATTAATCGTGCCTGGGACGGTACGTCCCGAGCATATTGAAGGCATATCAAACATAGGTT